>JAOVVB010214205.1:0-10667 GCA_028570985.1 Heterobranchus longifilis
ATTTCACAAACAAAGAGATGCTGCTATCTGCTGAATAACTGTTCAATAAATGTTACTTTAACTTCAGACAGTTTAAATTGTTGGAGGATATTTTATCAGATGCAAAAAATAAAAACAACCCAAAAAACTAAATCAGCCGTCGGCCGCCTGCTCTCTAAATATCGGTATCAGTATCGGCCGTTGAGAAGCAAACATCAGTGGAGCTGTCGTGGTTTAGGCTCCGTGTCGATGCCGCAGCAGCGTGAGTTCTATCAGAACCGCAGAATATTTCTTCACTGAGAGAAAAGTAAAGAACGACACCGGAGGCTTTTCTGCTCTTCTCCTGAGTTTGATGGACAGATGCTTCGTCCAATCAGCTGCCAGGTGTTTTTCCAAACAGTTTCTAATGACGGTTTCTCAGATGGCTCCGTGAACACAAACCATCAGACGGCGTCGGGTTAATATCTCCTGAGCAGAAAGCTGAAAGAATGTGAGCAGGAGCAGAGCGCGACCTTTAACCCTCTGGTGTTATTTCCGACAGGCCTACCTGGAGTTCTTCACCTCCAGTGAAAACGTGGACGCTCTCCTCAAAGTGCTGAAGAAGTACGAGCCCCGGGTCAACTACCACATTGTTAATGTGCATGTGAGTTTGGGCAGAAAGCACGTGTCGCTGCGTGTTTTTGTGCCCGTATGTATATTAACGCGTGTTTTTGTGCCCGTGTGTATATTAACGCGTGCTGTGCGTGCAGGGCCGTAACCTGACCAACGCCCCCGACATGCAGCCGAACGCTGTGACCTGGGGGATCTTCCCCGGCAGGGAGATCGTGCAGCCCACCGTGGTGGACCCGGACAGCTTCATGTACTGGAAGGTACGACAGACATCAGGCTTCCTTAAAAAGTCTTCAAAGACTTTCAATTAATTTGGGTTTTTTTTCTGACGTCGCAGCTTTTCTTTCCATAAGTTATTTGAATTATGTCTTTTTTTTGTTTTTGAGATATGCTAAGTGCTAAGGTGTTTACAACAGTTTGTAAAGCAGTTTTGGACCACAGGTCACATGATGTGATGACATCATCAAGAGTGGACAACGTGCTTTTATCTTCCTGCAGCAGAAAGAATGAAGTCTGCAGATATTCTGCTTCTTATTTTACATCCATTTAAACAGGATCACGTAAACAACACTCTCCTGCAGCCTTTATGGGGCAAAACACTGGCACCACAGCGGGTCGTCAGCCCGCTTTGGACCGCACGTCACGTGATGTGATGACGTCATCAACAGCGTGATGACGTCATCAACAGCGTGATGACGTCACCAACAGCGTGATGACGTGACAGACAGAAGATTTAGATTTCTGCAGCAGAAAGAATGAAGTCTGTAGATATTCTGCTTCTTATTTAGACCGAATGCTACTTTTTACAAATAAAAAATATATTTCTTCATTTAATTAAGCTGCATGTTAACATCAAAATCAAAACAAACATGCAAATTATTTAAATTACAAACCTGACTGATTTACATCTAGTTTTGATTCTTTATAGATGAATAAAAAGGTTGATGATTAATCATTTGTATGATGTTTTATTTATGTTAAAGGGCACTTTGAATGATTTTAACTTATAATGTAGAGAAACCAACAACCAACAATTTCTGATTCCTGTATTAGCCTGATTAAATTAGTTTAAAGAGAGAAAACATTTTGACTAAAAGTAATGACTAAAAGTTGAGTTAAATGTAATTACTTTTCGTTGACTAAAACTGGACTAAAACGTTTTGAGTTGTCGTCAACTAAAACTAGACAACTATGGAGGATAAAAATGACTAAAATGTGACTAAAACTAATAAGCATTTTCATCTAAAGTAGCTGCCAAAATTAACACGTAACAATTTGGTACGCTAAGCCGAGTCAGGGCACCGTGTGGGTCAGTCAAATGTTATTATGTAAACAATGACAAAATGCAATCAAATCATATTGTGCTGGACTCTGAATTCCACCCCCCCCACCTGCATATTAATTAATTAAAAATATGAATAGAGAAAGTATCTTACCATGTTCATCCAGTAGTATGTTGTCAGGTTTGATGTCTCTGGAAAGAAAAACACAAAGTGGCATTAGTGTGTGTTTCTGTGTTGTGAATGAAATTAGGATCAGATTGTATTTGCATGTCATTTCTGTGCAAATATTAAAAATTCTAAATCGCAGTATTGTTTGAAGAACAAGCAGTACTGGGATTTGCTGGGAGAATACAGTCAGTGCCAGAGTCTTTAGCCAACAATAGTTAAATAAAATATGTAAACTAAGAATTTGAAAAAGCCAGTTTAGTATCATTTGTTAACACCTTAAACATCTTGATAAGTTCTTGATATCGAGCTTAAACCTTGATAATTCAATGCCAAGAATCCCAGTGTAGTCTTTTATACATTTTCTCATGACTCAAAAAAGATTATAAATATTTAGTATGAGGCTACACTGCAGTGCTGTTTCTGTGGGTATGAAATAATAAGATTGGTTATTGTTGAACAACCAGTTTACAAAATAAGTTTGACACTGGAGACGAGGCTTTGCAGCCCCGTTTGTTAAAGTAGGAGATGCAAAGTGTAAGTTGCATGACTTCACCACCGTGATCATAAAACACTCATAGAAGAACATGCTTAGTTGTTTTGGTATGATATATTATAGTGACCCCGTTAGACACGTCAGAGGAATTATTTAACACGGCAACAAAATGTATGAAACTCAGGCCGGTGGTGTCAGAGACGACATCATTACTCACCCCAGTCTCATTGCATCATCACACATTTGGTCCCATGAGATACATGCGCTTTAAAGTAGTGCAAGTTCCTTGATTTTGGTTTATTGTAACATCTTTAGCACCACATTTCCCACAGTCCACATGTAAATAAAACCGTGTGGGTGGTACTCTGATGTCTTATTTACTGCTGATGACGCTCGAGTTTCTGTAGGTGGCACTCTCCTCTTTGTCTGTCCTGCCACAGAGGTTACATTGCTCATATCAGTTACCCACTTCTTCTTCTAAACAAACCATGTTTTCTGCTGCTGAAGTCTTAAAACACTTCCTGTGTGTCAGAGTAATACCCAAAACTGCGTGCACAGATCATCAGCTTCCCGGAGGTGAATATACAAGTAGGCTGAGTCACTGTTGAGTCATTTCACCTCATAAATGGCAAAAAATAGACACAAAACACCCCAGATTGTCATTTTAAAATGGCACTGTTGAATCATTACCAGGTGTGTGACGCATGGGAATAAGACTGGACAGCAGGTTAATCTGTGGGAGTATACTGAGACACCTGAGAACAGGAGCAGGTGTAGACTGAGGCTCCTAAAGTCACAGCTTCTGCTTTTTTTTCTCATCATCCTGTTTTCTGGTTTTCTCCCATTTTCAAGCCAGTGTTTGTTTCTCTGCACCTATCGTTTTTCTTTTGCTTTGACACCACATAAATCCAAATGACATCCAGAAGCAACACAGTTACTCCAAATTGTTCTGGAAGCAGAAAAGTACCTGCAGACTAAAATATGTGTTTGATCTGATCTTAAAGGTCCCATATTATAAAAAAGTGAGATTTCCATGTGTCTTTTGATTATAAAGCAGTGAAAGTATCTGTGAAAGTATCTGTGAAAGTATCGAAACACTCAATCCATGAAGAAATGCAAATGAAAGAAATGCCCGTATTTAGAAACTGTCACTTTAAACGAGCCGTCAGGACTTCTGTAAGGTTGGGATGTCACTATATTCAACTATATATATAGGTAGAAACTGCTGCTGCAGTGCTGTTAGTCATTCCCCAGCTGCAGTGATGGTACATAGACGCAGAGAGCGCAGATGCGGAAGACCTGGAAACACTGACCAATCAGAGCAGACTGGGTTTTTTCAGGAGGGGGGCTTAAAGAGACAGGCGCTAAAATAGAGCGTTTCAGACAGAGGGTGATTCAGGTATATTCAGACAGGCAGTATGAGAAAAATATAGTTTTTTGAACATGAATGCATGTAAACATGTTAAAGTAGAAACCCGAAATAAAAACTAAGAACTGTATGAACCTGAAAATAAGCATTTGTCCCCTTTAAGACTTTAAAGGGTTTAAACTTCTGTAAAATTTTCAGAGGAAAATAAATACTCAGGCAAAGTTGTATTTATACCTTATTGGGTACAGGGGATACAGTCCATTTTTTATTTTCTTTAGTTATTGCAATTTTATCTTTCTCTAGAAATGGTATTAATTTGCTTTCCTAGAAAACCGTTTCTTTACAAACACTTTGAATGAAGTGGTTTTCGTGGTGAAGTGGTTTTCGACAGGAGAACGAGTCCAGAATGTGTTTTGATTGGACTGTATTTCTGTATTTTTGCAAACGAGTGACATTCACCATTTTACATTCAGCTACTCGTGTGTTTTTTTTGTTGTTTTGATGACACATTTGTTGATAAAAGCTCTACTTTCTGAATAATCCTTTCTGCTCATGAAAGTAATGCACTAGAGATGGTCTATTAAGTACTCTGCTTTGTACCGGAACCATAGAAAATGAATTAATAGAGAATACATTTTAACAACAGATGTCAGAGCAAACACAGACTGTGGATACCTAAATTGTTACACGTAAATGCACCCATAATAATACCAAGGTCCCTGATGACAATCAGCACTTCAAAGAACATTTCAGTGCCCAGTGACGTCCCTGTTAACCATTTATTTAAATTCAAAGCAAAGTTATTCTCTTCTTTCTTCTCATTTTCACTGATCTTTATCTGACCTCGACACTTTCTCTTTCTTTCGTAATAGTGTCTGTCTCAGAGTATTCCTAATAACATATGTGCTTACGTACTTTTTTTTGGTTTTTTTGCATTTCACCTTTTTGGTCCACACCACTTCCCATTTACACACCGAAACACACACAGACAGGCATGCACATCCACACACACTTAAAGTATTAGACAGAGTCAGATTCTGATAATTAGCATCCTCTCCTAAGATACGTATATGAGATTTTTTTTTCCACCTGAACAGTCCGTTACTTGATGTAGCTGGCTGCAGACTAAAAGAGTGTTAGGGCACAGTGTGTTCTCAGCCTCTCTCTGTTCTCGTCTCTGGAACGTTTTTCCCCCACAGCTCGAAAGATGCTTTGAACTGCAGAGACGTTATTCAATATTCAGCGCCCTTCTCAAATGTTCCACTTGTGCATGATGGTCAAATGCAGAGAATTACAACACCCTGAAATTGATGTCAGCATTACAGAATGAAGACATTTGAGAAATACCTATTGTGAGTACATTAGCAGGGAAGTCAATGGGCTATTCTCAAGTTTGTGTGTTTTAGTTTGACTTCATTTGTAATCAGGCTATAAGGGGCTTTCAGTAAGTTTGGAGAAACAAAATAATACACGATGCAGATTTTAATGGTACAAAATGGGCAGTAGTAGCAGCAATAGGCTGCATGGGGCTGGGCGATTAATACAATTTTATTTTCAATTACAATTTTTGCTTCCAACGATTAAGAAAACAAGATAATCGAGATAAAATGATTATTCTGCTGCATTCCATTTCACAATGATGCTCTTGTTTTGTCGTGTTATAAATCCAGAACACCACTTCCTTTACAGCGCTGCACTTTCACCTGTTTTCACTGAGTTACTGACTGTTATATGTTGAATATAGTTTACCAAAATGTTGAATATATGTTTGAGTTTTCTGAAGGTATTTTGCTCTAATTTATTTTTATTTGTTTTGTTTTTGTATATTTGCTTTTATATTATTTATTTAAATGTGTGTGTGTGTGTGTGTAATTCATTATTTAATTGTTTTATCTCATTATCATCATATTTAAAGTTCAAGAAAATCCACTATTAAAAAGACAACTTTTAAGATTGCAATAATCGTAATCTCAATTTTGACCAAAATAATCGTGATTATGATTTTTGCCATAATCGAGCAGCCCTACAATAGGGACACTGGGACCTCTGGGAGGCCGTGTGTGTGTGTGTTCTCGCCTGTTCGCACTCTAACAGACACACAGCAGACTCATTGTGCATCCTCAGTGTTAGACAGCGAGTGTCTCCTCTAATTGAGTCCACTGCCCTGTAGGAGCTCAGCAGTATTTAGCATATCAAAGGCCACGCTGACCTGTATTTTGTGTGTGCGTGTGTGTGTTTCTGCGACACACACTCTCGGAGACAACCTGTGGCACGAAGCTCGGCTCTGGGGTGCTTGGGCGGATCGAGTGGCGCGAGCCCAGGTGGGGGTGAGAAAGGTCGACCATGTAACCCTTAATTAGCTGACATTTGCCTCAAAGGCTGGCACTGGGGGAGAGAGAGAGGAGGGGCATGTGTCGCTGCTAAAAAAGCAGAACAAGGAAGTTATGGCTAAAGGCCACGCTGCCATTGTGAAGCCACAGGACAAAGAGACGGCTGAGACAACTGGCTCAAGAGATGAAGCAAAGCAGAGAGGCTCATTAGGAGGTAAAAGCCAAGCTGTTGAGGGAGAGGTGGTGATGGTGACCATGACTGACGTGTTCTTAGTGGAAAGAGCAACTTAACACCCTGTTTGAGGCTGAAAATGCTCCCATGCATGCAATGATAATCCCGATTATTTTTTATCAGTATTGAGATCACAATTATTTATCACGATTATTCATTGATTTTAGGGACAGAATCTGTTTATTGCACTTTCACATTTAAATAAACAGAGCACTGCTTTCACCTAATTCCTTCTAATGTACAAATCTTTGCATCAAAATAAATCATATTCACAGTGACTCTCCTGAAGCAAAATATAGCCGAAATAAAACTGACTTGGTAACTGTTGCTAGGCCTGTCAAGCTTTCGGACCACCAGAGAGATATTCCAAAGGAAATAACAGCACATTTCTGGAATAATATTTCTGAAATATCAGAGAGAAGAAAACAGAAAGGACTACAATGCACATGTGAGAGTTTTCACTTCCACACATTAATGTGTCGGTGGAGTTTTGAAATAGTATATTGACTTACCCTCAATATACTATTTAGATACAATATACAATAAGTCAATATACTATTTCATTTTCTCTTTTTAAGCTCCCTATTAGTGTTGAAAACTTTTAGCCATACGCTGTTAGCAGTTGTACTGAGGTTAGCATAACAAGCTAACTAACTACTGTAATGTTAGTGTTCAAAGACTCACTGGAGAGTAATGTTATGTGTCTGAGTTTATAGACCCACCTATAGGGTTCCATTCAGCTCCAACAATACCAGAGAGCGTTGTGATGGTGTGTCATTGCTCCACCGTTGTAGTGTAATAGTGACACAACAGTGTCACTATCTCCGTATACCCGCTGCTTTCAAACAGCTGTTTGGCTTAACGTTACCATCTTGTGCGAGATAAAACCCTGAAAGCTGTCTGGTTTAAGAAGCGCTTGATTTGCATTGATATGCAGTGGACTTTTCTATGAGCTGCATTTTAAACATCAATATCACAGACGATCATGTCCATTTAAATGTTGGAAGCCAAAATCGTGATCGTGATTAAAAGTTGATTCACCACACATTTTCAAAAACTGCCATGATCCGCAGCCATACTGTGAAACACGAGCTGCTGACATTACCAAAGGTGCAACAGATGGAAAACAACAGGAAAGCAGATGTGTCTGAGTGCAAGGCATGTACATTTGCCTCAGTCTTGTGCTGTAGTTCAACATTGTCAGCTACTTTTCCTGATCGCCGGATGTTTTTGCAAATTATTACTCCAAACTCTCCAAAAGCTGAGGTGATGTCTGGTCTGTTGGGCTGCATAACTCATTTTTTCTCAGTTAAAAAAAACCCAAAAAAAACCTGCTGTTGCAATCAACACATACGACTGGGAAAGTGACTGTTCAGTAAACTCAGAAAAGTGAATTTAATATTGAGCTATACTTTAAAGAAAAAAATCTTGTTTATTTCAACCTGGTGTATTTCCCATGAATGTGTGGCTCTGTAGCTTGTGCTAACTTTGCACTTGCCATCTCCATTGAGATTCGGATTTGGGGAAAACAACAAAACAACATATAAGGGCAAGTTGCGCAAGCCTTGTACAACTTTCGAAATAAACATGGTTTTTACATAAATAATTTTGCCTGTCTCTGAGTCTGCAGGAAAGTAAACACAACAAGCTGCTTGAAATGGCCATTATGGCTAACTGCACAGGGATTGAAAATAATGAGATTTATTTAAAACAAAACAATAAATGAAAGAATAGTCTCAAGATACATCTCGATGTGCTCAGCCTTGTACAAATAGAGGTTTTGCACTAAAATGGTCAATATTGTATAAACCTCAGAGACTTATGGAGCCTATTCTAACATTCACAATCAATACGCAGTTTCTCAGTTTAATGATCCACAAATTTAATTCTGTTTTCCTTTCATAGAAGCTGACGTAAAATAATTACCCAGCAATTACCAACTAAAGTCTTTGTATCAAAATAAAGTCACAGTGAAAAGTAGGTCAGACAGCTCTGTAATGATGTCTGGGGAAAGAGCAGTGCTAATATTCACGGGATATTTTTGCTTCTTGACTCAGCAAGAGACTTCAGTGCCATGATTTTGATTATAGTTATTAAAAAAACATTCGAAACCTGTTCTTCAGAACTTGTCTTAATGAGGAATTCCATTGATGCATTTTCCCATTGATATCATTTTATTTGTTTCCATGCAGTGTGTACTGGATGTAGTAACTTGGAGGGTTTTTATACTATGTTACTGAACACAATATTACTTATTTGAATTAAGTTTTTAAATCAACTAATCCTTTGGGATTTCCCATCCATTTCCATATTAAAGAGATTACTTGAGAAAGCACTTTAAAGGGGACATATTATGCTCATTTTCAGGTCCATACTTGTATTTTGGGTTTCTACTCGCACATGTTTACATGCTTTAATGTTCAAAAAACACATTATTTAGTCCCCCTAGGAATCAGCGGAAAAAAATCCTAAAATCCGCTGCAGACTTTGGAAGGGGGGGGGTAGCTCCGGTTATTGTTTCTGAACAAGCCGGTTGTCATGTTTTGCTCACACGCACTGGTCCTTAGCAGCAGATAAAGTCGGGACAGCAACGTAACCTATCGAGTGTTTTAATTTTTATCTTCGCACGTGATCATTTTCAGCAGCTTGTTTACTATTCCGCTGTATTCTGCGGACGGCCCAGGATTCCGCTGACGGCCCAGGATTCCGCTGACGGCCCAGGATTCCGCTGAAAATTCCGTGATAGCGGAATCGCGGAATCCTGGGGGGACTAATTATTTTTCTTATACTGTCTGTCTGAATATACCTGTGTTTACCCACTCTCTAGTTTTAGTGTCTGTCCCTTTAAGACCCTCTCCCAAAAAATCCCAGTCTGCTCTCATTGGTCTTCTGAATCTGCGCTCTCTGCGTCTCTGCACCGTCATTGCAGCTGGGGAATGGCTGTAACAATGTTGGGGCACTTTCTACCTATATGTAGTATAGTTGTGACATCACAAAGTTACGGAAGTCCTGACGGCTTGTTTGAAGGCACAGTTTCTGAATACGTGCTGTGTGCATTTCTCCATGGATTGAGCGTTTTGATACTTTGACAGTATTTATATCGCACCTGCTTTATAATGAAAACAGACATGGAAATCTCACTTTTTACAATATGGAACCTTTAAGTTGTCACCTGCTCATCAGCTGACACCTGTGTTTATGAGCCTGAATTACTGCTATGCAGCATCTATTAGTGCTGAGAAACAGATGGGTCTGTTGCGGCCCCGGTCACACCGGTGCTGTGTGCAGACGGGGCTGCTTGGCTAGGTGACACCTCAACCATCTGCAAGCGTTTACCACTTTGAACGGGGCGCTTTCAGAGGTGACACAACAAAAAAAGGCGTACGAGATGAAAGATCGCTGTATCAAATGAAATGTGATAGAAAAAAGTCATTTGGGGAAATACTGGAATTCAGCTTCGAAAACCAAGATCCTGCACCGTGTACTGACAATCACCAAACTATGAGGTAGCAATTTGTAATCATCAGTCATTCTTTGTCACTGCAATCATACGTGAAATTGTAGCTCTTTTAGGTGCACATTTTCTCTCTGATTCTCTGATTTTGTTTTCATCTCAGAGTAAAAAAAAAAAGATCATCAAAAGTGCTTTACATATGAACTGATAGCTGTGTATTTTGCCAAAAATAGAAGAGAAACAGAAAGACAGGGAAGGAGATGTGAAGTAGATGTATGCAATACATAAAGATAAAGTGAGAGAGTGGGAAAAGGTAAAAGAATTGGGAGAAATACTTTGTGACATACAGGCCAGACTGAGAGGGAGTCGGTGGACTGAGTAAGTAAATCAGAGAGCTATACATTTATTGAGCAAGAGAGATAAAGAGCTATAGGAATACATTAGGGGATAAAGGCGGGATAGTGACAAATCGAGAGAAAACAGAACAGTGTAGTGCTATTGTATGGATAAATTGTAGAAAATGAAGTGGAGAGCCAATGAGACGACTTGGACAAGAAAGCAAAAGAGGGGAGGAGATATAAGCCTGTTCACGTATGAACTCCGGACAGTGTCAGGAGAATCATGTGCGGACATTGTCCAGAGTTTCCCTTTATATAGTGCACAACAGGAGATTGTCCGTGTCAGACTCGTTCTCACTTACTGGAAATACTCAGGTTTGGTTTAGGCGAGGGGGGGGGGGCGCCGGGGTGG
>JAOVVB010214225.1:0-10666 GCA_028570985.1 Heterobranchus longifilis
AGGACCTGCAGCACCGTCTGGATGAGGCTGAGAACCTCGCCATGAAGGGTGGCAAGAAGCAGCTCCAGAAACTGGAGTCCAGGGTATATGCACTGCTTGTACAGTACAGTAGTAAATGCTTGCTTCAGAATCAGACTTTCAATGAGTCGAATGAATTTAACTGCATTTCTCTGCTTTAAATCTCTTTAATCTTTAAATCTTATCATCACATTTCAGGTGCGTGAGCTGGAAGCTGAAGTTGAGGGTGAGCAGAGACGTGGAGCTGATGCTGTGAAAGGAGTCCGCAAATATGAGAGGAGAGTGAAGGAGCTGACCTACCAGGTAATTAATTTCAGTAAACAAGACTAGTACATGGCTGGACCGTGTATGGTTAATGTGCTATATTGTGGCCAAACTGTTACAATGATAGTCAGTAGGGCTGCACAATATGAGGAAAATATGTGGTAACAGTTACATTTTAAAGAACAATTTTCTTCTCTTTTTCAACTAACTCAAAAAATCCCTGAGCGTCTTTTGCGATATGTCGCAGTCTTTCGCGATATGTTTATTGTGAAAGTTGATTTGCGATGACGATAGAAAAACGATATATTGTGCAGCCCAGGCAATGTGAATTCCAGGTTGTTAAATGTACATCTGCAATTGTCAGTAGCATTCCACTGATGTCATTACCCACGTTTATCAGTCAGTCAGTCAGCCAGCGACAGACTTTTCCATGCAGGGCTGGGCTGCCAGCATTGCTGCGGTCCAGCCAGAAACACAGTACTTTGAAGCCTCTATTCTCCACTTATAATCCTATCTGTGTAGACTGAGGAGGACAAGAAGAATGTGATCAGACTTCAGGACCTGGTGGACAAGCTGCAGCTCAAAGTCAAGGCTTACAAGAGACAGGCTGAGGACGCTGTAAGTCAACTATATTAATGTGACTAATCATTTAATTTAGAATAAATAAAACCAAAATTATTATTAACTAAGTCTATATAATTCCAATCCCTTCACAGGAGGAGCAGGCCAACACCCACATGTCCAGGCTCAGAAAGGTCCAGCATGAGCTGGAGGAATCTCAGGAACGCGCTGACATCGCAGAGTCCCAGGTCAACAAGCTGAGAGTTAAGAGCCGTGATGTTGGAAAGGTAATTATCTTTGTACTAATATTTTACAAAAAAAATTAAAGATGGCCACATAATTTTATTTCATTTTTCATTGATGTAAAATTCAATCAAGGCTTGTAGAACCACTTGTAGATGCACATGTATACAACCACACGTAGGATGATGCAGTCTGTAAACACCCCTTATTAATAATTTCATTTTTCTTGTTTTCTTTTCCAGGGTGAGTCTGCTGAATAAAAGACCACATCCAACTGCAGCTGCTTGACAGAGTTCACAAAATATGAACCAACTGTTGAATTATTTTAATACTGTAACCTTCCAATAAACATTATGTGTATTACTCAATACCATTTCCTCTGTATTTCATCTATTAAACTAATGATCACACTGCAAAATGAGTTGAGCAAGGCCGCTACATTAGGTGGAGCTGAATCAGTCTATCATGTTAGAGCAGTTAAAATTATGACATGGAATTCATACTGAATTGTTTAGTAACCAGTGATTAGTATTTAAGTCAGGGCTCCACTAGGAGCACTGGTGCTCTTTAGCAACATCTAAAATAGGGGCAAAGATTCTCACTTTGGCTGCTTCAAGTAATGTTTCCAGGATTCATATATAGTCTTGAGACTAACTAAATGGTCTAGGGCTGCACCTAACGATTATTTTTATAATGGATTAATCTGCCAATAATTTTCTGGATTAATCGATGACTCGTTTGGTCTATAAAATGATAGTGAAAATAGTGAAAAATATCCGTCCGAGTTTCTAAAAGTCCACAAGGTGATGTCTTGAAATGTCTTGTTTTGTCCAAAACCCAAATCTATCCAGTTTAATAGGATATAAAACAGAGAAAACACAAAATATATTTAGTTTAATTAAGTGTTTCACCCCCCACTCAATGGCATATACAGATTAAGATGTAGGCCTATGGTTTAAATTTACCAAAAAGGAACTTAAGTGATAAAATACAACCAGTAGAGAATTGAAATTGGAGTAGTTTCTTCTTCCACCTTACCACTGGGTGTAGCCAACTAACAATTTTTGTCAGTTAATTTTGAGGACATCACACTAACAACAGCCTGTATAAGTATGCATAGTTAAGCACATTGAAAGCTAATTGAAAGCGATTGAGTGTTTTATTCACCCACCAACATGTGGCACAATAACAACTGCTGGACAGTATTTCTCATGTCTGTATTTGCTCTAAGTACTAGTATACAATTAGGGATAAAACCGGCGAACTAACAAAACCCAATTCTAAATACTGTGTCTCGTGATCCAGAAATAGTTGTCAGTAAGCAAATTAACTTCGGAACAAGTTTTGCTCCACACAAGTTACCTCAAGAACTTACTGTCACAAGTAACACGTTAACTCAGTGGGTACACACATAATATAAAGAAGAAATCTAAACTATACAACCGGGGAGACAAAAAAATATCTTACTGGAGGTACCACTGGAGACTCTAGAGTCTCTGATGTGGATTTATTCTGACAAATGAGCCCAGACTTGCAAATGCCCTCTTGGGAAATATGTACATTTCCAGAAATGATGTAATATCAGCACAGTGGCTGAGTCTCCTCACACTAATAAGGTCCTGGGTGTAGAGCAGAGCCTGACAAGTTTTTATTTTCACCCCATGTTTTTATTTCCATCTTCCAAACTAGGGATAGACCGACTGACATTTTGAGATGTCAAGGCTGATTAAAGTGCAGAGTACTTTTTCTCAAAACATTACAACTTTTTATTTGAAACATTACGACTTTTTTCTGTAAACATTTTTCTCTAATTTTCCACTTTCTCGAAACATTACGACTGATGCAGATCTACAAAAGGACAAAAAACAAAGAGATGCTGCTTGGTGATCCTGTGCACTAACCATGTTTTTATTTATGTAACTTTAGTAAGCTATCTGCTGAATAAGTGTTAAATAAATGTTCATTTAAGTTCAGCAATTTTAAAAATTGTAGTATACTATAAATCAGACATCGGCCGTCCTGCTCTCTAAATATCAGTATCGGCATCGGCCATTGAAAAACCCATATCAGTCGACCACTAGTCCAAACAAATGGCGATCACAAAATGGAAATTCTAATGCCACAAATGTTTAAGTATTAATTGCTCAATTTAAAAAAAATACAATGTATTGGTGGACTGGACCTCTCTGTGAAGATGCTCTTCTTTATCTACTGAAAACCTTGTGGATTTTTTATTACTATTCAGTCAGAGTGGATGTATTGGACCGGATCATGTATGATCTGTCCAGCAGCCTTCAACACCAGGAAGACAAATGATTGATTTCAAGAAACCTGCATCAATGGAGATGATGCAGAGCAGGTTTCTAGCTTGAATTTCCTCAGAGGTCATATTATTAAGGACTTCTCGTGGTCCTTTAATGCCTCTTAAAAAAAGCTTAACATTTCCTTTACTTTCTAATGTGACCAGGGGGCCAACTCTGCAAATAGCCTAGTGAACTTTTACCTAGTAAGTCAACTACATAAGACAGTTACAGCTGCAGTCACAATGTCATCATTAACTGTTTACTAACTAAGCCAGTATAACTCTAAAGACTTCACAGGAAGAGCAGGCCAACACTCACATGTCCAGGCGCAGGAAGGTTGAGGACGAGCAGGCTGACATCACATCATGAGTCCCAGGTCAACAAGCCGTGATGTTGGAAAGGTATCTTTTCATTCTGTTGATAAACAATGATAATATTAGAATTGTACACAAATACTTCAACTAATGGCTGTATGCTATATTCAGGTTATAGGCGAATAATGATATGATTAACTATTAGCTCCTGCAGTTTCTGCTTGCAGTAAAGCATCTCTCATGTTTACTTCACCTTTAATATAATTTGCTTGACTGACCTGTTGTTATCAGGATGCCCAGCTGCACCTTGATGATGCTGTCTGGATGCTGTGAGGACAGGAAGACATGAAGGAGCAGGTGGCCATGGTGGAGCGCAGAAATGTCTTGATGCTGGCTGAGATTGAGGAGCTGAGAGTCGCTCTGGAGCAGACAGACAGAGGATGCTATATAGTGAGCTATGTGCCAGACTGCTTTACCCTCAAGTGTGTTGTCTATCACTCAAAACAACATTATGTCTTGAAAATATTGTTATTTGGATACATCCAAAACACTATGATAGAACCCATTGTTTTCAAGGAATCGTATCATTTATGATTTAGCTAGTGATTGTTGTGTTTAAACTAAGTAGAATCATTGGGCTTGGCCAGTCTGGAGGTCCAGAAAAATGTCTTCCTTCCTTTGAAATAAACAAAAGGCTACTGCTAGGTTAACAGCAGATATCTGCAACAATATGTGCGATCACAATGTTAAAATAAGCACACAAAAAAACTTACACTTTAGATGATTTTCCAACCCCACTGACGAGATAGCCGACTTCAATAAAACCATAGCAACACGCGTGTTCCAGCAGTGTGCATCACTTTTTACTGTCCCCTGGAAAGTTACGTTTCCGTTGTGTTGCAGCACCTTTTCTAAATGTTGCACAGGTGCTGTCAACTTGATGATGTTTCCTAAATATGTTGTCAAATTGGTGAAGATGTTTTGGAAATGTTGAGCATGTGTTGTCAAATAACAGAAAAAATATTTTCTAAATGCAATTTTTTTTTAAATTTTTTTTTAAATCTAGGCGAAATGCTGCGCATATTGGTGAAGATGTTTTGGAAATGCTGTTTCTTCATTTGCTTGTGTTGTGTCTATTGGCATGTATTTTCTTAATTTGCAGTGCATTGAGCTCTCAGGGCAGGGCCGGTCCTAGCATTTTTTGGAGCCCTCGGCGAAATCTGTTCAAGAGCCCCCTCTTGGATTACCATGGACACGACCATGCTGCTGCTACTGATAGTTCAAAGTGCCATTGCTTAGTGGATCGGCACTGCCGCAGGTGTGCCGCACGGTCACATGCTAGGCCTACACCACAAAATGGACTCATCAAAACCAAAAAACATATTTTTCTTAAAACATGAAAAATATCAGATCGGGGACACCCATAATTGTATAAGACTATTTTTTGTCATACCTCAATTTTAGTTATTTTTTCTTGGTGGCACCCCCTCCACATGGCGCCCTAGGCGATCGTCTATACGGCCTATGCCAAGGGTCGGCACTGTCTCAGGGCCACCGTACTATAAGCCTAGGGACAGAAGCAGTCTGTGAATGAAGCTCACACAAATGACTTAAAAGAATGTAAAACTGAAACCACTAGTTGCTCTCTGAGATTATGGTAGGACTTAACATTGAGTCAATGACACTTGGAACAGTGAGACACTCACTGTTATGGAATGACAATTGGCTTATGAGCTCAAAACCATTGCAAGTATTCAAGTACTTCCCTGTGGGGGCCATATAAATTAATAGGCACACAATAGCACTCTAAATTTATGACCAGTGCTACTCGTTGCCAACAGGGCCCATTCATAAACACAGTGCTGACTGGCTCATTTGAAATGACACAGTAGCAGCAGTAGTTAACTCAGGTGTTGCAGTGTGGTTTGAAATTTGTTATTGACTGACAATGTTAATCATTTTTATTTTTCTTTACTTAATTTCAGTCTGAGAATGCAGAGTAAGAGACAACATATTTTTAACAGAGTTCATAAAATATCAACAACCTGTTGAGCTCTTATAGCACAAAAGCCTCACAGCATGCATAGGAAGCACACGTGTTGGACACTGGGGCAGATGCTATTTATGTGGACACTGCAGCAGACTAACTGGTTGTCCATTTGTGTACCAAGATAATTTTAGGAGTTGACTTTGGCTTTGTTGTGCTTGTTGACAACTGCAGGGGAGTGACCACCGAGACATGTGATGTAAAGACAACTTTCTTTGTTTAGAATGACAAAGACACATAACATATGACCATTCAACACCACTGTCTGTATGTCTTTGATGAATGAATGACTGATTTGGTATGCTACAATGATATACTTTAACTATGGAGAAAATAACTACTGTTTAATACTGCCTCGTGTGCCACTCACACAGTTGTTAAGGACTTTTGGTTAGAGCTCCTTCAATTCATGCCAGACATTCTCCTGATCCAATTGTACAATTGTTTATGGTTCACAAGAATATTCCGGTTAACCACTGTGCTTACATGTGTAAGATCAAAAATCAATATTATTTGAATGTATAGTAAGCTTTGGTTACAGGCGACTTTCTTTTTTCCTCTTCGTTATCTCTTCACAAATCATTGCATTTAATGTTAGACAGTTACAATTCATTGCATCAATCCTGAAACCTGAAAATGTAAGCATTTATTTATTTAGAGTAGGGGCAGCGCATATTAATGAACATTTGCATGTAAATATGCCAGATTGTAGCCAGCAGCTAGTTTACATCTGTTGTCCCTTTGATGGTACAAAAACACCCGTGTCCTTTATTCTGAAAGCGTGAAACAAAATCAAACAAAGAAAAGTAAAGAGAGCTTAACCCACACAACCTTTGGTTCTCTCAGTGTTAATACCCAGTCATGGAGGAGTCTTGCACTCTTTTAAACCTTCTCAGACTCCTCCTCGCCAGACGTGTCTGGCATGTCATATTTCAGTTCAAGGGTTCAGTGCAGAGGCTATAAGCATCGACTAGACTCAAGGTCATACAAAGGAGAAGGGTAGTCTGGACAACTTGTCCGTCATCTCTCATATTTCTACAAAAATATGCTTGGTCCATGCATTATAGCCTAATTAAGAAATTGCCTTATATTGACATTTATAGTTTACACTTGCAGTAATAATGGAAAATAGGTTAGCTTTTAATCATTACAGTTTAAAAATTAAAAACTCAAATGCTAATATGTACTCTGCACATGTTGCATTTGAATTTTAGATGTATTAAAGTTATATTAATTGAGTGGTGCATAACATGTCATTTACAACCCAAAATGTGCAGTCATAAAAATGTAGGGACTGTAAGTAAATATCAAGTAAACCATAAATTGAAGCTCACTATTAAACTGCATCAAAATGTACTGGAGCTGCAATTAAGCAGGTCAGTTTTTTTTCTGCAGCAATGGTAGCAGTCACACTGGTGTAACTGAAAAAAATCTGTATAGTGAAATTATTTTTATTTCTAATTATATAATGATGTCCCCTATACTTTAGGAATGCATCATTTTGAAGCACAACAAAAAACATAAACACAAGACTGATTAAATCGCAAACTTAGTTTGAGATATCACTGACAGTTGACCTCTAACAAGGGTTAAACAGGCATACAGCTCAAATCAGCTGATGCATTGTCAGTCACACACAACATGCTTTGTATTCAAGGTGACAGCACATACATGTTGCAATGCCATACATACCATCTTACCAGCCTTTATAGAAAATAAACACATTTTCTACCAGATGATTGTAATGGAAGGATACACTCATCTCTGTATAATGCAGACTGAGACACTGTGCTAAATCAGTGGTTCTCAAACATTTTTGTCAAAAGGAAGACCATTTATGAAAACAAGTATTTCCAGGGCACACCTTTACATGTGATTCTATGGAAATCATCATAAATAAGATTCATTTCAAGGCACACAGTTTGAGCACCACTGTGCTAAACCATAAACAACTAAATCATCTCTTGTTGTGCAAACATAGCATCTCGTATATTTGAGCACACCAAGGCTCACACAAGTTGTCAAAAAAAATAACAACTGAAGACCTCTGACCTTACTTGAATAACTTGTGTGCAGCACATGTCTTCACAATAGCCCACCTACCTATTGAGGCGTCATTCCTCAAGGTCATCTCCTTTTTTGAAGAAAGGAGGTTAGGTAAATATGAAAGACAATAACACAACTTCACTCAACAATACAGATTAAAACAGATACATCAAAGTTATTAGGTAAAAAGCAAAAGTATTTTCCCCTCACAAATGTTATTTTACATTAATCCTGGTTGCACTTTTTCATTTATGGTACTATTACAGTTCTGGAATCTCCAACATCTTGTTTATTGGCACAGGACTTATTTTGGCTCTTATCCTTATCTAGATGGCAACTGTTCATCCACTCCATTCCAAGGCGATACGTAATCCCCTCCGCAGCGTTTATGGACAGGCGCTCAGTATTTCAGACATCTCTGAAGTGCGGTCGTCCTGCAACTGTATACCAGTGACATTTACATGCTTCTCCAAGACCACAGCCTGCGCCTGTCATAGCACACTCCATGTAAGATTGTGGTTACTAACACTGAAGATCATTAAGGAAATACCACTTTATTACTGAAGTAGGTGACAGATCTGTCCATTAATCAAAAGCATATATTGTCTAATGTGCAAACACTCAGAATACATCCCCAAGAAATGTCCTAATTACTGAGTTATATTTGATGGCATACACCTGAACTGTGAAAAGATAAAATAATCCAAATAAATGAATCGTAATGGATTAATTAAATTAAATTAAATTAAATTAAATTAAATTAAATTAAAATTACTTTATTTTCTGTGAGGAACGTCATTTGTACAGTGGACAATTAAAACAAATACAGCGATCACATAAAATACATAAACTATATATAAAATATATACCTAATTTACACACAAATTAGGATGCAAAGCTAATTTAAAAAAAAAACATTTTAGAAGAGAGAACAATAAGAGCCATATGTCTTAAAATACTAATATGTATATGTATGTATATATATATATATATATATCTGTGTGTTTTATATTTGTGAATGGAATGACTTTGACCCTGTTTTATGGAATAGTTGACCCTGCTTTATTGGAAAACCAAATCTGACAGGTGTGGATGTCCTTCAACTGCAGGCTACACCAGTGACGTTGGGGTGCCTCTATACAGAGAAAAAAAAAAAATCAAATATTCTCAACCTCTGCGATATTTATACATATTTTAACTAATGCAAGTATCATGATTTTAAAACTAGTGTTCCTTTTCAGTACATTCATTTGTATCAATATAATATTCTAGAATAGTCGTTCACATTTAACAACATTAACAACATCAATGGTGCTCTTTTATACTTTAAATTAATGTATAAACTGTATTGTAAGCATCTGTATTAACAGATGTGTAATGCAATAGCTTTTAAGTCATATGTAAGAAAATCTAATGTTAACAAATATGTAACATAAAGTCTAAAAGTCTCTGTTTATGTACACAGATATATATATATATATTTAAATAATTTTCACTAATATAAGTGTCAATAAGTAACAATAATAATTGACACTTTTTTTGACCATTCAGTTTTGGCACAGGGAAAAAAACAATCCCACTACAACAATGTGAGAACAAGCTCAAATCAATCAGTCTAAATGTCAGTGTCAAAGGATTAGTTACAACATGAGAAGAATGCATGACCAAACTGAGCCGGGCACACCAACTGAGGAGACAGCCCTCCCTCTATAAAAGAGGCTGCTTAGGATTCTGTCGATAACTGGTAGGCTTCCAACTCAGGTAAGAACATCAGCTTTAATTGATTAGTATTATGTAAGTAGTAATTGATTAATTATGTATTTACAACACTGCCTAGAAGCATCATTTAATAATTGCATGTATTGTAATTTATTTATATCCACCGGGTATGCTATACACAAATGTGATGCAATTAAATAGTTTAAAAAATAACGTGTGTATTTTAGAGATTCACATATTTCTCTATAGATGTATGTACTCATGCTTGACCGTTCATTAATAGGATAGAACAGACCTGACGGTATTCCATCTTCTGTTGGGACCAAAGGAGGTAAATTATTTCAAGTGATATCCACAATTCCAAAACACACCTCACCTGATAGGCCTACCAACAGCATGTTAACATTTATTAAGACAAATACCAGAAAAGTGTAGTATATATGACCTCTCCTTATTCTCAGTCACTTAAGGTGCCATCATGAGCACAGACGCAGAGATGGAGGCTTATGGCCCTGCGGCCATTTACCTCCGAAAACCAGAGAAGGAGCGGATTGAGGCTCAGACGGCTCCATTTGATGCCAAAACAGCCTTCTTTGTGGCAGATCCTGATGACATGTACAGCAAGGGTAAACTCATCAAAAGAGAGGGTGGCAAAGCCACAGTTGACACGTTGGAATATGAAGGAAAGGCATCAAAGGTAAGTGTAATTATGTAATCAACAATGAAACTCAAATGACCCTAGGAAGGACAGACATACTGATGACAGTTTAAACATTTTGATTTTTACTTCAGACTCTCTCAACAATAAAGAATGAAAAAAAAATGTTATTCTCCTTATTCCTATTCAGACTCTCACTGTCAAAGAGGATGACATCCATCCCATGAACCCTCCCAAGTACGATAAAATTGAGGACATGGCCATGATGACCCACCTCAATGAGCCTGCTGTGTTGTACAACCTCAAAGAGCGTTTTGCATCATGGATGATCTACGTAAGCTTCAATCTTACAATTGAGTGTGCTTGTTTCTGTAAAGCCTGTGCATCAAATGTGATAATGTTTCTCTCTATGGTGCTACAGACTTACTCTGGATTGTTCTGCGTTGTCGTGAATCCCTACAAGTGGCTTCCTGTGTACGATGCTCAGGTTGTT
>JAOVVB010214245.1:0-10666 GCA_028570985.1 Heterobranchus longifilis
TAGCTAGCTAGCTAACGTTAGCTCTGTGCTGCTAACTGCTAACAGTTGCAGATTGATTGACGGGTGGATGTCGTGATGTTATTGGTTGAAATCAGTTAGTACTCGCCGACGTCGGCATGCGTCATCGCTTGTTTTACAGGAAGAAAGAAATAATGGATTTTTATAGTTTTTGGTATAAAAATGCAAAGAAATGCAATATTTTTTTTGGCAGACATTGTTAAATAGTTGCACAACATGAGCAGAGATGTGATCTAAAAGAGCTGAAAATGCATTTTTAATTTCGGCTCGACTTTAAGATATGAACTGTGCCGCACAGTTTAGTTGGAAATCCCTAAAATATAAAGAGAAACATCCAGCTCATCAGCACCAGTGACTCTTCTTATCGGTGTATGTCCAGAGCAGCAGAATGATGGCTGACTGTAAGCTGAGCACACACACACTGCGGCTTCCCGTCACAGACAACATGATTTATGCCGCCGGTGCAAAATCTGTCTTTCAATAAACAATATCTACGGCTGATTGGAGCCTCACTCGGATATTCGTTAAGCAATAATCTTTAATTGTTGTAAACGTGTCATTTCTTATGGGGGTGTTCAGACCTGACGCGAATAAAATAATCTACTCGCTTAATTCGTGTGAGTTTGGACGCTAGAATCTTCTGTTTTGACTCACTTCATTCACATGATTACTCCTGTCGCTCGCCGCGAAAGTTCTGATTTTTTTAACTCACGCAAATTCGCGTCATTTGCGCCATTCGCGCCATTCGCGCCGCCCGACCAGAACTCGCGTCTAATCGCGTCTTTACATTGACTTTATATGTAATTCATTCGGGGGAATTAATGTTTTTGCGCCCGGTGTGAACACACAGAGAGGTAAGAGCCTCGTGTAAACCCACGAGGGTTTCTTGTCTCTGCCTGCACATTTTTTGTGACCACCTATTTCTTTCTTCTTTTGTAATGTTATTTTATGCAAACCAGTGATGTCGCCCCCTGCTGGTCATTAGAAAGAATGCAGGTTTAAGGGACTTTCTCTCATTTTTCAGGCTCGGAGGCTCCGTCCATCGTTTTATTCAGTCTGCTGTTTAATCGTGCTTATTGACACTCATTTAGAATACAAGTCAGTCAAACACAATGCAAACTCCGGCCTGACTGTGGTGTAATTATATATGACAGTAGCTTAATCAGACTTTTGTAAAATATTTGTTTTGCAGTTGATGTTTTAGCCTGGAGCCAACTTCTGTTTTTATAGAATCTGGCAGATTATCATCAAACCAGCTCCCTTCAGTGTTTGAGTTGTTGCCGTCTGTCAAATCTCTTTAAGTGTAGTTGTATTTTTATAATATTGTATTAAAACATCAGGAAATCATGGCAGTGTTCTCAGCATTGGACTCTGAATTAAAAACCATCTCGCTCTGCAGTGATTTAAAAAAAGAGGATGCCTCAATGTGAGATAATCTCGTTTCCTTTTCCACTGAAATCTGCACCGTCCTCCGTTCTTCACTGTGTTTTATCTGTCCGTGGCGTGCAGATAATAACTCTTGTTTCTTGTTGCAGGGGACAACATCGGCTGGGCGGATTTATTCGGTCGAACACTACAAGATGCCAACCACGTGGAGCAGTACTTCCTGAATGAGTGTTGTAAGTGTGTGTGCAGTATTTGTGTCGATAATATGCTGAAATGTGTGTTTTTACTTTTAGCATGTTCTGCAGACATTTATCAGATGAGGATCGTTACATAATTACTTTCTAGAGACAAAGACGCCACAGGTCATTTGTAGGAGCAGCGATTACCACCCATCTTTACGTTTATCATCAGGCGGCGCCCTCTAGTGGCCGTGGTAATTATGACGGGAGCAAAGCAGGAAGTGTAAAGTAATATTAAAACTGAGAAAGAGCAGGCGGGAGGGGTGGTGGACGGGTCAGATAACAGGAGTCTGACACAGGAGACCGGTGTTTGTGTAACGTTTGAAAATAAAAGTATTATTAAATAAAAGTTACTTTATTTAACAAACGTTTGGCAGCAATTACGTCATGTATGTACGCACAAAAGTGACGTAAATTAACAAATGTACTGTTGTTTTTCTAATTCTAATCAAGTAGTTTTGCTCAGACTACAGGAGTTTTGGGCTGATTTGTCCCCGGATTACCCCTCCTGACATTTGGAGGAGAAATCTGGTCCAGGAGCTTCGTCGGTACCGATGTTCGGCCCGGATTATCTGGAATCGGGACCGCCCCGATAATTATCATTCACGTGTTTGATATTTAGGGGTTAAAATCTGGATGATTACGTCAGCTGAAACTGATGTCGCCTCCAGTTCTCTCTGAAGAATAAACAACCCGTGCTGACCGCGTCTCGCCAAACATTTATTCATCCAGACTCGTTTCGCTGTCTGCTTTTTTTTTTTTTCCACACTGCAAAGCATTATTACAGCAAGTTGTCACAACAGGCCAGTCTCTGTTGTGTTTACGTCACGTGAGAGAGGGGACGCGAGGTGGTGCACATCGCTCCGTCTGCCATGAGAATCTGAATAAATATCCTGCAGTGTGTGATGCAACATTATTTTCAAATATTTGAGTGTGTGCATGTTTGAGATCAGAGAAAAGATGTGAAGATTCTTCTGATGCAACACGATTTTAAAACTGTAGTTTGAGCCATCTTAAACTTTACCAAGTTTTGAACCTTTAACAACATTAAAGACGTGTTTAAAACCGCGACCTTTATGTTTATGTACGAGGACAGAAAACGCTCCTGTGGGTCGTATTTCCTGATTTAGTAAACGCTGGTATGACTCGTATTAGAGGTTAGGACTTATATATTATATAACAACTTATATTATGTGGTCGTATGTTTGTTGCTCTGTAAGTCTTTAGCAGATGTGAGGATCGTCGTAAATTGAATCACAGTTGGGGCCCTGGGGAATTGTGACATTTTTCAATTGTTTGATGATGAAAATAATCATTAATTGGAGCCGTCAAGGACAACAAAGGTCTCATGTTGTGTCCCACAGGACAAAGCATTTTGTAATAAGCGTCTATAGTTGAATTCCATTTTAATGTGTGCGTGTGTGTGCGTGTGTGTGTGTGCGTGTGTGTGTGTGCGTGTGTGTGTGTAGTCTTGCAGGAGTATCCAGACAGTTGTGACTGCATACAGACAGATGTGGAGTGTGTGGAGGTCAACCTGCAGGATGTTCCTCAACTCTCTCCAAATGTTACGTGGCTGTAAGTAACTGATTGTAATGTGTGTGTGTGTGTGCGTGCGTGCGTGCATGCGTGTATGTGTGTGCGTGCGTGCGTGCATTTGCACTTCTATCCTTTTGACTACAAATCTGAGTTACATTTGAATCCTCATTTCCTCAAGAAGCTATTTTCAGTCAGAATCTGGCTTCAGTTTTTTGGAATCGATGATGCTGTTTTTGTTTTTTCAGGTCGTTGTTTTTTTTCTGGGAGATGTTTTTTTTCTGGGAGATGTTTTTTTTTGGGAGATAGTTGGCAGCTGATAATCATAACATTTATGTTGTTTATGAAGTGAATTAATGTGTTTCTGAACAGAGGAAAACCAATTACCACCAAAACAACAAATCACTGAAATGTTTAAATTTCCTTTGCCCTTTGTTGGATTTTGCTCTCAGCTAGTTTTGCATTCTGAGCCATTCTTCAGATTTAACATCCTGGTCCTGTTTGTAATATCTCCTGAAATGAGTTTACCTGAGTGGGTTTTATATTTTATTTTTTACTCAGTTAGTAAAGAGGAGAAAATAAAGCCCCTATCACACATCCACTGCAAACCTAAAACTAGACATGACACGGCGGAGCTGTGTGTGTGAATGCACACGTCACACGTTGTTGGACATTCTTTGTGATTGTTGCAGGCAAAAATCCTTGATTATGCAGCGGCTTTTCTTTTAAAAATGCGATGGAATATGCAGGATTTTTATGCAATTTTATGCGGTGAAATTGCAGGAATTTGCTAAAATTGTGGGAACTTGCAAAAACTGCAATTTGATGAAAAAGAAAAAAAAGTGATTTGTTTATCTTCTCGCGCGAGGCGATGACGTTTCATGTCGCGTAATTACGTCACTTCATAACGTTCCCATGGCAACAGGGGAAAATGGCTGCTCCCATGTGAAGTAAACATGCAACATTTTTCAACTTTCTGCAGAAATATATGCAACTTTATGAAATCATGCAAGCCCCGCATATTTCGCATATTTTGCGCGGAAATCTGCGATTTTTGCAGCGAAAGTGCGGCGTCTTTGAAAAAATGCGACCTCCGACGGTGAAGAAAAGGGTCATTTACAGGAAGATGTCAACAGACGTTTAACTGGAGAGACGACGAGATTGGGGAACTTCTGTCGGTCAGGGCAGAGGCTGAAATCGTCAGACAAATTCAAGAAACGACAAGAGACTTGATTGTTTGTGACTAAACTATGAACCGTGACCGTGGTGTAATCCGCATCATGTCCTGCCTCCAAACTCGCGTGAATTCTTCTGTTTGTGGCGCACATACTGTCGTCTCCCCACACTTCTGTCTCAGCTCCTCTGCGTCTGAACATTTGTTGTAATTAGAGTCGTGATTGCTTCATTAAGTCATCCGTTCCTTTTTCATTCGTTTTCTCGCACTATCGATTTCTCTGTTGCCTCAGAGTACAAATACTTTCAAATTAACTATAATTGAGCTTCTAAATATCAACTCTCTAAAACAGTTTTGTTAATTGTAGGATCAAATTGGCAGTTCTACTCTGATCACCCTGTTTCTCCTGATTGAATATCGACTGGTGGTGGAGCGGTTATCTATTCAATGACCTGTAGCTCTTTATTTCTCTTTAATCTTTATTCTGATAAATCAGGAGGCTAACAGCCTGCTCTGCAAAAGGTCTTTGCACAGAGTCCTTATTTTTCATGTGCATTTTTTAAATCCGTCATCCAAAAAGAAGTGTTACACACAGAAACCTTTGCACACTGTGTCTGATGGGTTTTATGATTCTAGTATAGATGGTATATGAATGGAGGGCGAGCGAGGGGTGAAGGGCTGGGAGGTGTGGCTGCTGAGCCGCTTTGTTTTGGTTTACATGCAGATTTCGCCTATTGCTCCTTTAATGCAATGCATCGTGTTATGAGCTACTGAGCTATAGTGATACCTCCCTAGTTCTACTTTGTCTGGGATTCTCACTGTACAGGTCATTTTGCACACGTTACGTTTTTATCTTAAAAAACACTGCAGCTTTCTCTCCTCGGCCAGAAATCAATGTTGGAGCTCCAGTAAGCAGGACGGACGCTGCAGACTTTTATCTGCTCTGCAGTGGTTTTTTAGCTGTAGAATCAATCCCACGGTGTTGCTCTGACGGAGCTGTCCGGTCCTGGCTTCCATTTTATTTCTACTGTACAGTGAAGTGTGACTAAACCCGCCAAAGGCCAGAGCACAGTTTGAGATGTTATGGGAATCACCACCAGATTTTTCTAAAGTCTAAAAACAACATGTGCCCGGACCTTTGCGAGGACTGCACACACACACACACACACCCACACACACACACACACACACACACACACACACCCACACACACATCCACTGCTCTGGAGGATCAGATACACACATCGCATATATTTGTTGTAGTTTTCACTCTTATTTTCTATCATATGACTTTTGTTTTTCTTTTGTTTTAATAACCTTTATTTGTTTGATGTTTGATCTTAATATAGACGCACGTTTTTCTGTTATTCTGCAGTTTCTTAGTTGTTTAGCAGTTTAATTTAGTCAAACTGTCTTTTGTTCTCAGTGGTTGTGATGCAGATTGTAACGTTTGCTAAATAAGAGCAAACTTTTCAGATTTTCCACATCAGAATCAGTTCAGTTGTCTTGTGGCTCTGCAGAGGTTTCATCGAGTCTGACGGCCGGCGAGACGTCGTTGCCCGAGTTTGGAGAGGATCTGTTTTAAAAGTTGCTTTGTCGATTTTAACAATTCTGTTAGATTTCACATTAAACATTTCAGCTCCTCTTAAATTTTTGCAAAAAAACCTGTTACACTTTTGTGGGTCACAGGCCTTGATATCACATGAATCCTAATAAAATCTGCATGAGTTCAGGCCTTTTTCTGATGGTATCTGTGTGAACTGGATCTGGTCTTCACACATCACACGCCGGCAGCTCTCTCCTGCCACGTTTTATGTCTCCTCATTAACTGTGAAACTATGAAACTTGGTGTTCAGCAGAGCTGTTTTCTGTCTCTGATTGAAGCCTGTTAGCAGTTAAACAAATCACCTTTTCAAAGCTAACGTTGTATTTTAGTGTTCTGCAAACAAACACAAACAACAAACCAGTCTGATGTGTAAAAACACAAACACAAAAGTAATCAGTGAACTTTGAGATGAAGACAAAACGGCAGCTGAAAGATGAAGACTGTAAAATATTCAAACTACGTCTGTTCTCGTCGAAATGTTGTTTCCACAGGAGATCGCTCTTTATTAATCTTTTATTAATTCATCTTTATTTTACCTTCTCTGACTTTAGTTTCATTCCTGTTTACTCTGAAGATTTTAATTTGTTTAAAACAAAGTCTATACGTCAGAATAAAACATTTAATTACACTCAGCCGGAGCGTTCATTGAGATCATTAAGTCAAACAACTTTACTTCTGAAAAAAATGTAGAAAAACACAATATTTACCAACCGTGACAGCGACACGGTATTTAACCACGTCCGTGCGTGCGTGCGTGCGTGCGTGCGTGCGTGCGTGCGTGCGTGCGTGCGTGCGTGCGTGCGTGCGTGTCATTTAGGGCCGGGCGATATGTCCAACATATCCCAATATTGATCGTTTCATATTTCGATAACGATATGCAGTATATCACGATATAACATGTTTTCTGGTAATTTCATAAATAAGTTGTCTGTATGAAATAACCACATGGTAAAGTATATTTTGTGTACTCCTGTGTGGATTAAATACTTGACGAATGAAAAGTTTTACATTTATGGATAAAAAATAAATAAAGTGTTCTATTCATACACTCTCCAATTCCTCAAAATATTTCACATCAGATTTTCTGACAAATTTCAGTTCGTATGTGTTTGTTTTTGTCAATTAAGACAACGTCATTTTGTATCACGATATTTCGATATGTGATTTCATCACGACTGGATTATTCCCCATCAGCCCGACTGTAGGAGGAGCCACAGAGGCAGTTTTCAGTGTTTTGCCTGCAGGTGTTTGTTTGACGGATGTTGTCACAGCGACAGACGTCTGAACTCATCTTCAGACTCGACCTTCATTTCCACCTGTAAAGTTTCCTGACTGCATTTTGCACGTTTGTGATTCTGTCAACAAAATCTGTCGACAGACAATAAACACCTGGCGGTCTTCAGATCTGCCTCTGGTAGTTCTGGTCCAGGAGCTGCAGGTCCGAAGGTGAAAACAATACCAGCGTTGCTGTGGCGGCTGATAATGAAACACTACGATGAGGACGTGGTGCTGATATGTTTGTGTTTATGGCTGTCTGAGTATGTTGGATATAAAGAATACTGCTGCTGTCTTTGTTCACTGTTTCCTGCAGATTTGTTGCCCTATTTATTCTCTAATGAAAGGTGCTTTAGATTTTATTACCAATGTGTTTTTATTGTTCATTAAATGAGGTTTGCGAATGGGTTTGTGTAGAATTAATGCATGCGTAATTTATATTTTACGTTAATTGTTTTCCCCATTTTTGCAGCTAATGGTGTGAGCTGCTGCAGTGTAACAGACACACGTTATTAGAGATTCAAACGACTGTACGGTGGTTTACCTTGCGTGCGTGCGTGCGTGCGAGTGCGCGATCGTGCGATCGTGCGTGCTTGCATATGTGCGTGCGAGCGTGCGAGCGTGCGATCGTGCGTGCGTGCGAGCGTGCATGCGTGCGTGCGTGCGTGCATATGTGCGTGCGTGCGAGCGAGCGTGCAGTTTACACCCTGCCATTTTTATGTTTTTGTACTAATCTTTTCAGATTACATAAAAGCTTTTCAAGTTTCCGAGTCTTTAATCTGACAGGTGGTGCTTCTATTATTGTGAGCCTCTTAAAAAGACATTTCTGAATAAAATAACAGAAGTTAATTTTTATGTGACTGTTGTTGCACGTCATGCTTCAGACTTTTCTCTCTCACCCTCTTTATCTGTCTCTGAGTGTGTCTGCGCTCCAGGTGTGTGTGTGCGTGTGTGCGTGCGTGTTTATGTGTGTGTGGTGTTTTTCTAACCGGAGCGTGTCGTTCTGTTACAGGTCGCTGAGGAGCAATGAGATCCGCGTGTTGTCAGATTTAGTTTTCTCAGAATATTCCTCCCTCAAGAGACTGTGAGTATTTTTATGCTGCTTTCCACATCCTCACAATACACACTTTGTTTTGGTGGCTTACTCATTATTATTATTATTTATGAGTTTTGACATTTAGTTTGTGTAACTGTGGCCTCAGAATCAGATTTTATAGGAGATGTTAAGAAAACAGCAGTTTATGAATGTAATGGGACCAGATCTTAAAATGGAAGATCAAAACAATATGCTCTTGCAATGGCACTAAAATAAAATAAAATAATAATAAAATAAACACTGGAATCACTTTACCTTATCAAACAATCGTAAAGATTCTCTGGTAATCATAAATAATTAGGTCCCCCGTATTAAAAATGTCGTTAAATTTCATTTAAAAAATGGCAGCTCACAGAGAAGCTCTGCAGCGTTTCATGCTGACAGATTATTAAATGATCAAACTTACATTTGGTGTTGTTATTAATAAATAAATGCACAGCGATGGTAATTCTCAGCACATTCTCATAAACCGTTCATATAATATTATACAGAAAGTATTGCACAGCAGTTTGTAAATATGAACGTCATTAACGTCGTGAAACTGGAAGAATTTGTGAGATTTAGACAACAACACTTTGTTTAGGCAACAAAAAAAACAAGATGATATGGTTAATTTAAAAAAAACACGGGGATTGCAATAACATCAAATTAAAAAATACTACTTCCGGTTTTAATACATTTGATGGTTGAGTGATACTAATTCAGTACGTTTAACAAATATACTTTGTTAGGTTTAAGCAGCAAATACCATAACTTCATATGATTAGTAAAAACTAACTCACTGATGTGATGGACTGCAGATGATTTCACTGTGATGCAGTAAATCTTTTTACCTGTCACAAACTGCTGTCATTATATTCAATAAATTGTCCTATATTACATTAATTATTATTGTTATTATGTGAAATAGAGCAAATATGTTAACTGATAATGAGACAACTGCAGGAACAGTTACAAGTTGCACAGATGCCGATGTTTTTATGTTGTTGTTTATTGTTATTTATGCCAAGGAAACAAAGAAATCTTCATTATTTAAACTGTTTTAAAGTAATTTAACATTTCATCACACTGTCTTTGAATGAGCACACAGACGATTGTTTTCTGGGGGGAAAAATAACTGCTTCAAATGTGTTTTTAACCTTTTAACTCAACATTTAACCAGCGTGAAGTCAGATAACATCAGATAAATATCGACCGCTGCCGTCAGTAATTCTCATTTTATTTCTCGACTGCAGTCAATATAAAAGTCTTTCTGACGTCTCCACAGTTTATTAACTGAAATAATAATTGAAAGATTATAAATGGACATTGTGATTGTGATGATTTTTATTATGAATCATCTGTGGTGTTATTCTTTCCTCATGTTGCCTCATAAATCACCACAACAAATAATCAACAACAACAACAACAAACTGCAAAACTGACAGAAGACATTTAACAAAACATTTAATTACCAGAACTACAAACTAAAGCCTCGTAAAGAAAGAAGAGTTAAAACCTCTGACAAACAAACACAAATGGATTGTAAATTGTTATTTTATTCTCTCTGCTGCATCATCCTGCAGACAGTCGGCGAGTTGTTCATTTTTAACGGCTCTATTCGACTCTTTTGCTTCTGTACTTTTTAAAAATCCCTCCAGCTGTAGTTTACAGAATATTATAGATCCAAGATGAAACTAACAGAAGTGTGGGACTGTTGCGTTTACAAATCAATGACTTTGAGTGACAGTAACAGTGAACTTTAAGTAAAGTGACTTTATTCTCTGTTTCAACCAGAGCGCTCTCATATTTACTTGTTTTGTAATCTTACTTCCGTTTGGCGTCGCCAGCTTTATCATCACTTTTAATATTTTTTGCAGGCGAGAAAATCACCATTTAGATTCCCAATTTGTGATCAGTTTATCCAAATAACGCCTATTTAATAATTTGCACCGACGTTTTGACATAAAGAATTATGAATGCTGCACTTATAATACATTATATCATTTTTCATCAAGCGGGTCTGTCTGCAGATAGACACACACACGCGGTGGTATTACAGTGTTAAAAGTTCATGAGAAGTTACATATTTCTGAACTTTAATGACGGATCAAAGGTCAGTAAATTGCTGTCTTGTTAATAGTTTTTTTGAGGGTCGTAACCTGCAGAATGTCAGTGATTAATACCCAAAATCATCATTATCATCCGCTGCACGATCATTTCTTTCCCTTTTTACACTTTCAGAATGACAAGATAATTCTCTCATCAGCATATGCATATGCATCGTGCGTGCGTGCGTGCGTGCGTGCGTGCGTGCGTGCGTGCGTGCGTGCGTGCGTGCGTGCGTGCGTGCGTGCGTG
>JAOVVB010214255.1:0-24504 GCA_028570985.1 Heterobranchus longifilis
GTCGCCATGTGTCCCTCCATCGATCATCTGACTGAAAGGCATTCCCCAACACGCGCCTGTTTGGGTCTGTGTAGACGGAGTTGAAAGGGGCACACTCTCGCTGGGGGGAGTGTGTGTGTGTTAAGGGAGGGGGGGTTAATCTGGAAATCACTTGCTTAAGCTTTTCAAGGAGCCACATAGAGAGAGAGTCCTGACTTCTATGCACCCATCTGCCCCACTGCAGAATCTGTCTGCATGCACACGCACGCACACACAGTCCCCTGGGAGCAGCTGTGGAACTACACGCGAGGCAGACAGACACCTGCTGCAAAATCCTGCAACTTGCAATAAGCAATAAGATTCCAGATGCAATCACGACATCAGGAACGAAACATAATGCAAGAAAAATGTCAATAACACATCCATCTTAACCACAACAGCCTTGAAATACAGAATAACTCTTGCGTGAAAGAACACTGGTGCCTTTATGAGCGTATTGTATGAGAAACTGTGAAGGGGCTTGTTCTGCAGGAGCAGGACACGACAGTGATCTTTTCAGTATGCAGGCACAAGAAGGCACAGTAAGCAATCGTGTGTGTTGCAATAAGGCATTTAGCACAACAACAGACAAATTGCTGTGCTTTTGCAATGCAAAAAAAAAAATGAGATAGGTATGAGGAAACTGTGTCGAGAAAACATAGAGTAAATGCCATCAACCTCCTACTGCATCGATCACAAGTATTATCAAATTGTGTGCACATTTGTAAACATCTTAACGTGTGCACGGGTGTGTGGTGTCAGAGGACAGAAATAGTACATGCATGTGAGAGGGAACGAGACCAAGTTTTAAAAAGACACTTCTCTACGCAGAACAGCATGACTAAATCACTCAGGAATGACAGCGGAACCAATGACGCCATACTGCCGGTTGTTTGTGTGGTTGCCATGACACATTTCAAGCACAGATTGTGCTGCTGCAGTAAAGACTGTGCAAATTCCTCTTCGGAAGTCTTTGCTTTTTTTCCTGAAAAATCTACTCGCTGGCCACACAGAGAAAGTTACAGGCCTGCATCCCCTGCAGTTAACCATAGCAGCACTATGGTCTTCAAGCTGTCCCTGCCTGGCTGCCGCTAGTGAATTATCACTGGCTGCAGATGGTGTCTGGCTGGTCTCAATGGCTCATCTGATGGCTCATTGGGGCTCCAATAAAGGCCAGTGGAATGCTGGAGCCCCTAGGCAGAAACACTGAGTGCATAATAAACAGCACAAAATCGAGAGTCTTTTCTGTATAACGACTGAAGCAGTGATAGGAAGGGCTGCCAGAGTCAGGGAGGCCTGACCTTTGACACCAACCATCCACACTATTGTACCAGGAAGGGGCACTCTATTGTATAGTTGTGACACGTGGCCCGTGAGGCCCACGGCTGAATAGCACACAGCTGGTTAGTGAGCACACTTGCTCACAATGGGCAAACTAAAGGGGATTTTTTTTCAGAGAGGAAAAGGAGGAGAAGGAGGCCGGGGTTTTGTAAGAGCACACTCTCCACCAATTAGGCCATGCTGGCATGACTGATGCTCGGTAGGCTAAATCCAGATTTTGATTACCCCCCACTGTAAAAAAGGATGTCTGCTAGTTACTAATTTCAGCCCAGGGTTAACTGGTGGGGCAATAAGAATAGAAAACCTATTTGTGCACATGTACCCTAATCTCAATGGAAATGTAGTATGCATCTCTGAACTGCTGTAGTTCTCTGATAAACAGGCAAAGCTGATGCAGCGAACAGAATGTGTGCCATAGGCTGACAGTATTCAGAAACAATGAACACGACATACTTGTCCCCACCCTTCTCTGGAACAGTGTGACATTGCCAGGAGTGGACCTCCCAACCTCTCGTGTGCAACTGTGCGAAGCATACTGTACATGCACAGAGGAGTTCACTTCTGAAAGACATGATACTATATGCAAACAGCCACTTCAGAAAGTCACTGCTGTGCTTACTATCTGGCCTCATACAATCAATTGACAGCAGGAAAAATCCTCAGTCTAAGAAAAGACACAGACCTTACTGTACCAGGGGAAGCTCATGTCATTAACCACAACAAGTCACATGATGTAGGCTAAATGTATCTAAATGTAGACATTGATTGCAGTCGCAGACTGTGGGCGGCAGCATGAGGTAAATGTGTAATGACATGTTTTTCACCTTGTGCCACTTGCATCATAAACGCAGTGCAGGCAGCAGTCTACTCCACCTATGAAATTGAATCTGAAACTGTAGAGTCAGTCATATGCAACACCTTTGTCAGTTTAAACTTGCATTTGAGTTTGTTGTGCACATCATAAATGCCAAATCAAATGGATGAACACAACGTTATTCTACAGAACTTAATCATCTTTCCTTCTCTATCATGACGATGTTACTCCTGCTGCAACGTACTAATAACAATTGCCATAGTTTTAGACAGTTATAAAGACGCTATTGTTTAACAGGAAATGACAGATGAGAGTGACAGAATGTGAGAGCAGCAGTAAATTCTCTGAAGCAGGTGTGGGCAGAGACAGGATGCAGTTCGGAAATGCTAGAGGACGGTCCATCTGTATTCTCCAGCCTGTGCTCCTGGCAAATGCAGTGCCAGTCATTAATGACTTCTGCCCATGAGCGTCTCCGGGGCTCCAGGCAGCTATCCACTGCGCACTGTTCACCACATCCTGAAATCTCTGGAATGCTTGTGAGCCACAATGCCTTCAGACTGACTTTGAGAACAAGACATTATTGACAAAGGACCTCTATACTTGCTAATGATAGCCCTCAATTGCCAAGTGAGCAGATAACTCATCTTTCCCAGAACAGCTGTCAATTTGAACCAACCTCACATTTCAGTGTTAAAGTATCATCGAGGTCGATAGAAGGATCTGTCTGTTACGATGACAACTAGGCTATTTTCTGCATGTTGTGAGGCCTGTTATTGCAGTCTGAAGTTTGAATCGTATTACAAAGCTATGCAGTCTGACACAACACTGGTTGATCTAATGTGTTTCTGCAAACGATGCAGCTTCTGCCATGTAGACTTTATTGTTTACAATGCTCCAAGTTTTGTAGGTTTCTAATCCAATTACTATGCAAATCGTAACTCCATCAAATTCTCAGGCAAATACATATTTAGGCTCACTGACAGTATATGCTTTCTAGTAAAACACTGCCATGGCATATATTTGAGCTCCCCAGAGCATGTTTTACCTTTCACCCCAAACTCTGTGCACACATTAAACATGGATATGAAACTGTAAGAAACACAATAATACATTTCTTGTAATCATGTCAACTTGTGGCATGTTTCTAGCAATAGCATGACTCAGTATTTTTCTTTATGCAACAATGCCTGTCAGCACTTTAACAGGACCAGTATTGCACAATCATGTGAGCTGTTTGTGTGTCCATTTCTGACTGAGTGGCCACAAGGGTGCAAGGGAATAACAACTGGCTGGTGCTCAATCATTATTGAAACAGTCGACAAAAAGCAAGCTATTTGCTCAAAACCAGGATTATAGTAGACGACAGAGCTGATCAAACGTGATAAATGCTCAAAGGCACTCTCTCTCTGCAGACAGACTACTGCATGTTGAGGAGAAGAGAGGAAAGGGGAAGACATAACAACAGATTCCTGAGAGTCAGGGGCAAACACTGCGGCATTTCGATTAGGAGATGCGCACATATGACAAACACATCTTATGACTGTCTGTGTGTATGCATTCCCCTATGAGATTGCAGTCAGAAATGTATCGTTCCGTAACCTTGTCATCTGAGCAATAAGAATACATAGTATGATGAAACATTTGCTGCTGCACATACATTTGCAACAGATTGTCAACAAAGTTATAGACCTCTGCGAGAAATAATAATGATCAACATTAAAAAGAAAATGCATCACGTTTACACGTTGTTGTACACAATAAACGAGCTCATATCATGATTCAGCAGTTGAGTGCGAGACAACAACACGAGCGCCAAGTCTAGCTAGATGATTAACAATAACAGTGGAGCAACATGCTAGCTAACAGCGAAGTTTGTGCTTCGGTGTTATAATGAAATGCATGGTCTGGCATACTCAAATAATCAACAACACACGTTCAAGTCCATCATACGAGCCCACATTGCAAAACGTATCTAGCATCAGCTCGGTCAGTTTATGTTAGTGAACTTACGGGTGAACAATAAAGTGACAAGCGACCGCTAATAGTAGACGTTAGCTAGCTTGTTCCCTGACATGTTGCACTGTTAATAGCGGTTGATAATTGTTCGCAATGTTACCTTATCATTTGGCGAGCATTTTCCCTTTCTCTCTTGCAACCGAGAATCAGACGAGAAGGTAATATCTGCAGCAAAGTGCGCCTAAAATGTTGCTCCAAAAAGTTTGCAACTCCAGTGTTGCAAATGCATTAACTGCACGCGTACCACTATTTGACAGGAAGTCGATTTCTAAGAGATGCGCAAGCGCTCCCATAGAGCCGACTGCAGTGTCACGTTCAGCTCCCTATTTGGCAAGTGCGAGGTCCTGATGGTGTAGTGTCTGTTCAACAAATTCGCATACCTGCTGGGCTTGTTACGATCCGGAGGCTCCATAGCAAAGCAGTGGCTTCTTGTTCCTAGCCGTGCATGGACTAAACCATGTCTAAGCGATATCAGACAGACTTTGCACCGTTAAATCTTTGCAAGAGAGGCGGATTTCTGTCTCTTTAGAGCACTTTCTATCCGCCGGCACAGTTGACTCTCGCTTGTGCGTATGCCGTCGCCATCTTTCCAGCGTTCATTGAGGAGGAGTCGGAGTGCCACAGTCTTGTATTACTACGGCAACCCGGATAGGTCATCTACGGGCCATAACTGTGCAGGCCCCCCAGTGCTTGTTTTAACCTCAGAGTACAGTCACAGTGAATCAGTTATCATATGATCACCTCTTGACTAATATGATGAATTACCATACTTCAAATCACTTGTTATATAATGCAGTGGAAAATTCAATATGCCACAAATGACTGCTGGGATAATTTGAGTTAATTATTCATGACAACCTATTTTGTAATTGTGGTGAGAGAATAGGGGGATTTCAGAGTACTGTGCTTTTTATAGTAAGTACTACAGGCTACTGGGGGCCCAGTGTGACATGATGCCAGGGCCCCATTGTCATGTTCAGCAGCAGCCAGATGGGATGATTAATGGGGATTTCAGTGATGGAATGTAAACATTTACATTTAGTACAATTTTGAGTACTTATACTTCCACTTGATTACATTTGGAAGCAAATATTGTAGGACTTTTTACTCCACTGCATTTATTTGATAACTTTAGTTGTTACTTTGCAGATTCAGATTAATAATACAAAGTATAAATAAACTAATGAATCTTGATGTAGGCCTAGTATTAAGGATCAAGGTATATCAAGTAGCTGAAATTAACCCCACCTTTACCAGCTGCAACATTAGTAATACTAATTAATCATACTGGTGCAACATTAATGTGTCAGTAATTATAATCCAGTGATTTGAGTACTTTTAGCCTACTTTTGGTACTTTAAGTATATTTTGATGCTAAAACCTTTGTACTTTTACTATAAGCTTTTGAATGCAGGACTTTTAATTGTCTTTTTACACTGTGCTATTGCTACTTTTATTAGTAGTAAGTAAGTAAGTAAGTAAGTAAGTAAGTAAAAGAGTACTTACTCCACCACTAGAGGATTTTCACAAGAGTGAATGTAACCAGTAGCCTCAAGGCAAAAATTAGCTACTGGGCCCCTTTCTAACCTTCTGTGAAATGTATGCAGTATTCCCATGCTGTGGCATTACAACAGCCCTTGCATTATGAGGGTTCTGGGGGCCCCTGGTGGTCTTGGGTCTTGTGACAGTTGTCTGGTTATTCAACCTTGCTGAGGCCACAATACAAAAATGTTTACATTTATGACATATATGTAACAATGTATGTTTACATTTGTGTACATACATGTTATGTGGTGTACTGTGTTAAGCCACAAATCACAAAAAAAAGTTTCTATGGCAACTCCTTTGATGCCAGAGTAATCTAATAATCCTAACTGAAGTAATCATAATTAAACATGAGTTGTATTAAATTATGTTGCATCTAACCCAATAGTTGCTTGTTTGAATCAATTGGTATAGGCATTATGCACAAAGGGTGACTTTGGGTCAATTGCCACTTTCCACTCAACCCCACATATTGAACATTTCAGCTATTTCTGATTAATCATCAGACACATCCTGCCTTCCTTAAAGTTATCATAGTCCCCTAAAGATTTGTTTTAGTCTTCACAATGCAAGAGTCAAAGCCACAGCGCCCTCTAAAGATTAGATACATTTAAAATATATTTGGGACCATGATGTACAATAAGGTCAGAACAGTGATCCTCATTCAATTTTAGATGCAACACCAAAAATATTATTAAAATGTGATTATTTGATGACTCGAAGACATAAGCCAATTTGTGATTACTATCAGATAGCCTGGTTTTTTCCTCAAGATGGAGTAACATTGTTAATATAATGTGTAATATACACAGAGACCCAAGATTATAATTGTATTTGTTTTCATGCAGTAGTTAAAATGAGGAAATGTATGTACCACATATGACATTTAGTTAATATGAGTTACAATTTAATTATATGAGTTATAATAAACAACTTTGATCTTTGTGCTGTGGCTTTGACTCTGGCCTTGTGAAGACTAAAACAAATGTTTGAATAAGGGACGATAAACTACAACAATTAATGCTTGTTTTCATCTCTTATTATAAAAACGTCCAGTTATATATATATATATATATATTTTTTTTTTTAAACACATTAACATTTCTGACTTGTTAAAATGTTATTTTAACACACCCACATATTATTTTCACTATTAATCAAGTCTTCTCGGCTCTTCGCGGAGGAAACATTACACCCACTCACAATTCCACAGCCCTTGCCAAAATGAAACAATACAAATGCATGAATAACACATCAAAACTGCATTTATGGCATGCTGTTGCTAAAATCAGCAGTGGAAGTATTCAGTATCAGCAGACCTTTACAAAAGTAACTATACGCATCAAAATATAACCTATACTTACATATATTATGCAGAATGGTCCATTTTAGAATCATACACAGTTTAAAATAACCTATTACTGGGTTATTAGTAATGCATTAATGAGTAGGCCTACATCACTTGTGTGGGTTAATTTGAATTATTTTATATAGGCCTATAATAATGTAGCCTATCACAATTTATTTGATTTACATATTGTATTAATGATGTAAATGAATATTCATGATTCCAGTCCTTCTAAACTGTACAAATAGCCTAATCTAAATCTACAAGTAGAAGTATAATGTAGCATATGGAAATAGGACTACTCAAGTAATTTAGGCCTACAAATACCTCAAATTGTACTTAAGTAGCCTACAGTTGTGTATGTTACATTACAACACTAACAAAACAATATGTTGCTAAATTTGTAATGGCAACCCCAAACACATTAAAATCCACACTTGAGTAGGCTACATATTTCATTAATTATTATAGGCAGTTTATATCAAGGTGTCTTTTACGATAGGCCCGTGTTTCCTGAAGCCAAGAATTAGTATTAGGGCCGATCATATAAGATATTATTAGGCTATTGTTAAGGTGTCTCACCACACCCTACATGGTTACAAAATAACTGGCGAGGAGACAGTGACAATAGCTTACTGACGTGTTCGATAGCTTTGAATAGAAACTGAAAGACGTGCAAACAGATCAGACCATCAGACTACAGGAGAGAAAGGGAAATTCTTACGTCACACGGTCTTTTGTCGCCACCGCAACACTTGCTGCCTTCAGGGTCATTTTGAAGCTCGGAAATACGATAACTAGGCTACATTTAGGAGCCATTAATTTAGGCATAGTTGTTTCCCCCCTCAAAATCTATTATAGAAATGTAAATGGTAGACTAGATTAACAGACGTTGTGTAGTTGTATCACTTTTATGCATCAGGCCACAATGTGCTTTTTTACAGCCTAATATAAAAGCAGAGAGAAAGGAGCGTAGAGCAAGGTTGCACGTGATTCTAAATGTATTTTTTTTGTGTCTCACAGCAGTTAGGCCAACTCCACCCAAGACACACATTCGGATGTGAAATAGCCTATCAAATGGAGGATATCAGCCTATCTAGTCTAAATACTGTTCTCATCCGGTAACATGAATATTTCCGACTGAACCTGAATGCCTCAAGTGCCACAGCAGGTTTCGTGGAGGGGGAAGAGAATCCTCATTTGAGCTTTGTCTGTAACAACATCCTTCTCTTCTCTCTATGCCGGTAATATAACGCGCATTACTTCGTTTACTAGCCTATTATATCTATAAAAAACGTAACATATAGGATACCACGGAAGCGATAGCGTACCTCTTGAAAATGCTTCAGTCTCTAGCCAGTAATTCGTGTGTGCGGTTGATACAGAGTCACAAATCGACGTGGTATTTTGTATCTCTAGTATTGGGGTATATCCTTTATCTCATATTCGGCGCTGTTGTCTTTTCCTCGGTTGAGCTGCCTTATGAAGACCTCCTGCGCCAGGAGCTGAGGGCCCTTAAAAAACAGTTCCTCCAGGAAAATGATTGTCTATCCGAGGAGCGTCTGGAGCGATTTCTAAAAAAAGCCCTGGATGCCAGTAATTATGGGGTTTCCATCCTCAATAACGCCTCGGCTAACTGGAACTGGGACTTCACCTCTGCGCTGTTTTTTGCGAGCACCGTGCTGTCCACAACAGGTAAGTGCTGGTCACAGTGGAGGTGATGCTGCAGCCCACCAAGTGCGCTTAATAACATAGCCTGCATATTATGTTTTTCAACCAGCAATAGTCTTATGTGGGCTCCTGTTTTTTGGAGAAAAAAACAACAACAACATAATTGTGTCTGACCTTTAGGGTACCTGAGCCATAATAGGCCACACCTAGTGTTACATAATGTAACAGGTAGGTAGGTAATGGAAATTAAAAATGTGTCCAGAATTGCAGGGTAAATTGTTGCCATTTTGATACGTAGGCTTATTACAATACATCTTATCCCAATATTTCAATCAGACATAAAGCTGTTTGTAGCTTCATCCTCAAATTATGTGAGTTTAGATGCATTTACTCTTTATTGTATCTCTGGTTATTTAGGCACAGAAGTTAAAGCTGTGTATTTTTCTATCTTGCATTTATGTTGGCACAGTGAACACTGTCGTGCATACAGTACAGACTTTGATAAATATAACCTTACTGTAAATGAACAGACCTCTTGTAAATATACAGTATATTACTATATTCCAGTCAGATGCAGACCAGTGTGAGGGACATAAGCACAAAATTGAGACAGTTCAATGTCTGGGGACTGTCCTCGATTAAAGACATTTTTAGTCGACTAACACTCATGCAATTTTGTCCACTAATCAATTAGTTAATTATTTTGTTTTAATTTAAAAAAAAACAAAAAAACAGACAGAACATATAGTTAATATCTTATACAGATAAGTCAACAGGCAATTCAAAATAATCAGTAAACTAGCAAGCAAACAACAAAAACAGAAGCAAAACATAAAACAGCATCAACTGAAAATAAAATAAAATAATAATAATTTAAAAAAAATTAAGCATAATAATACAAAAAGTAGGAAAGTAAGGGGGGTTCTCCACAAATAATCATGCAGAGAGATGTGCTCATACGTTTCTTGGAAATAAGTCATTCAGCGTGAAAAAAACATTACAATTTTGACTGAAAGGGGGCAGCCCTATGTCAACATCATCTTACTTTGCCCCCAGGCAATCACATGTTATAATTTAGGCAGAGCCTTTGTTGTGTATTTTGTCTTAAGGCGTTTGCACAGTTTTGCAGTCACTGTGTATAGAGGCTTTTTTCTGTTATCTAGCATTGCTCAAAAGATCATAGCTTGCAGATGCTTGTCAGTCAGCATACCTGAAGAACTTTAGTCTGTCCACATGGCAGCTCAGTTATCTCGGACGTTTCAACATACAGGATTGTGCTGATACCGTGTATAGTCAGGGCCTGGCTGCATACAACTTTTCCTGTTCAAGTCTCAACAAAATCCTGTTGATGGCTAAACAGAGACTTGGCAGACATGTAGATAGAGCTCTGACTCTTTGTGATAGTTTTATTTTTTATTTTTTTAAGTCTCAAACCTTTTGCTTTCATTAATTGTATTGGCACTTTCCTAATTTTTTCCTATCAACTATGATAAATCAAACACCTGCTGTTGATTGTTGTTGGATATTTTCTATTACTTTTGTTACTCAGCAGTTACAACAGACTAGTGACAAAATACAGTACACCATGATGGCATTTACCTTTAATTGTCACCAGAGGAAAAAGAGACAGGAACCAGTGTGCAGCTACACTGGTCCTAACAGAAGCAGAAGCTGAAAGGGAATTGTTTTAGATTTTTAACATCACATATCACATGCAAACCTACCACAACTTCCTCATTTGCACACTAATGTTAGTGAGCCATGGTATTTTTAACACTCGTTAGGTCCTCTTCAGAAGAACATGTTAGGTTTTTACAGCAATACCTCCTTCACATTAACATGCTATAACTGCAAGACTGTCCTCAGTTATCACCCTCTACCTGCCTGTAATTACAGGCCCAATATTGCAAAAAGTGAGATTCCCATGTCTTTTTTTTATTATAAAGCAGGTCTAGGTGCTATATAAATACTGTAAAAGTATCAGAATGCTCAATCCATGGAGAAATGCACACATCCCATATATGATGCCTTGAAACGAGCTGTCAGGACTTCCGTAAGATTGTGATGTCACTACTATACTATATGTAGAAACTGCCGTTACAGTCATTCTCCGGCTGCAATGACGGTGCAGAGACGTCAAGAGCACAGATCAGAAGACCCGGAAACACTGACCAATCAGAGCTGAGTGGGCTTTTTTGAGAGCAGACGCTAAAACGGAGCATTTTAGACAGAAGGAGAATACAGGTATATTCAGACAGACTGTATGAGAGGAGAAACCCTAAATATAAGTACAAACCTGAAAATGAGCATAATATGTCCCCTTTAATTGAACATGTACCTTGTTAATTATCAGTTTCCCTGTTTAATGACTCTTATATTTATTTAATTAGTGACTCTGTCCGTTCCTGTTTGGCATGGGACGATATGAAAATTTCATGTCACGATTATTCTGACCAAAATGACTGCGATTCACGAAATTGTCCTGATAATTAACAAAATATGCTTAAAACGGCACTAAAATACACTGGAATCACTTTACCTTACATTTTGCTTTCTTGTGACTTTTTTCTGAACACATGACAACTTTTTTCTCAAAACATTACATGTTTTTAATCAAAACATTATATGTTTTTTTCTCAAAACATTACACACTTTTTTAAAGAAACAAATGTTTTTATTGCATCACAGATAGTGAACTGCAGTCAATTTGTGAGAATATTCACGATTATCCCGATAATGGATATTCACCAAGATCAACTTATTGTGAGTGTTTTTTATCGCGATTTACGGTAAAAAAATGTTTGCTCAGGAACCTATATAAAATTAAAGTTTGAATAAGTTTAAATAAACCAGAAACAGGATGAATTCCAAAACCTGCGTGCACATTACTACACATACACAATATTGATTTTCTGTTCTGTTTTCCTGCAGGATATGGTCACACAGCACCACTGTCAGACGGTGGGAAGGCCTTCTGCATTATCTACTCAGTTATCGGCATCCCCTTCACGCTCCTCTTCCTCACTGCTGTGGTGCAAAGGATCATGGTGTTCAGCACGCGGAGGCCGGTCATGTACGTCCACAGACGCTGGGGCCTGTCCAAGCCACTGGTGGCCATCGTTCACGCCACTCTGCTCGCCACGTTGGCCGTCTCTTGCTTCTTCATCATCCCCGCTGCCATCTTCTCAGCGCTGGAGGAGAACTGGAACTTCCTGGAGTCCTTCTACTTCTGCTTCATTTCCCTCAGCACCATCGGCCTGGGTGACTACGTACCCGGAGAGGCTGCTAATCAGAGGTTCAGGGAGCTCTACAAAGTGGGCATCACTGGTGAGTGCTGATGATTCTTCGTTTTTGGAGATATTTCCAAGCTGGTGGCAGCTGTAAGGTCTGAAATTAATTCCGCTTACAGTCAATTTTCATCCTTATAATGAAGTGTTTGTAATGGTGTGTGAATTAGGGCTGCTCGATTATAGCAAAAATCATAATCATGATTATTTTAGTCAATATTGAGATAACAATTATCTAACACGATTACTCATTGACTTTGGAAACACCTTTCTAACAGTGGATTTTCTTCACAAGACAATAATTGTTTTATCTAAATTATCTTGTTTTCATAATCGTTGGAAGCCAAAATCATAATTGCAAATACAATTTGATTAATCGCCCAGCCCTAATGTGAATCATTGAGAACAGCATATATCATTGTCAAATCATATGTGCTGTGAGCCAAAATAAATTATGGAAGAGACGACTAGAACACAGCTGTGGTCTGTGTTTCAGATCACATTTCTCATAAACTCTATCATTTCCTGTTGCAAAGAGGATATTACTGCTCGCTTTGTTTGCATTGTGAGAACAGGAAGATATCCAGCAAATAAATCCATAAAAATCATATATAATTTGTGCAACACTATGCAACATGTAGTATAGTGATAGTCTCAATTTGTTTGAGTCAAATAGTCCCAGCGTCGCAGAATTAATGTTGTAATGATTTACTGATGTGATAATATCACTTATAGCATGTTTTATGATGGTGAACTTTGATCTACCTGGGTGTGACACAATCAGTTGGGTCTATTTATTGACCTGTGAAAAAAATGTGTTATAGCATGTGCTATATGGTAAATACATGCTTAAAAACTTCAAATACACAGATAGGATTCAGATATACACAGTTCCGCCTCAGAACATGTTTTTGTATTTTCATAAACTGATGGATAAATCTAGCTTAACCCTAACTTACTGGTTCCTGTTTCAGATCTAGCTTGTATTATATAATGGTGGCAGTGGCTTTATCTCAGTTTGACTGAAAACAACACAGCATACATCAGTTATTGCACTTTACAACTTAGACAAAATGGGATGTGATTTATATTCTTTATCTGACATATACAGTAAGAATTATATTGCTATTGATATACTTTTCATTTTAAAATAGGCATTATTACAAAAAAAGAAGAAAAAAAAGAAATTGAAATTAACCACTGCAGCATAATGACATTAGAGGTTAGAAATAACCTGTCCTACTCACACAGTGTCATGGAAATTGTTACTGCAGGAAACATGCACAAGTATATTCTACAAGAAAACTTTTCACAACAAACTTCTGAACAATGCATAGCTCATTAAAATGGGTGCAGTTGCAATATCTGTAGCCATTTCTACACTTTTTTATTTTTAAGCTGCTGACAAAGCAACATTTTGACATCCATTTCGCTTTTTCCATCCCATTTAAAGGCCTATTAATCAGTCAACTAAGACAACATAGTGCAGTGCAGGAGAAAAGTTGAGCCATGGTCTAATGGAGAGCAGCAAGGCATTAATTGCATTTTCTGGGTGATTGTGCAGCTTCCTGTCAGCAGCAATGTCAGGCCTAATAATGACTAGAATAAAAAAATAGGAGAAAAAAAAGTCCAATTCAATTGAAACCCATACGCTCTTGACAAGCTGTGGGTGTGCATGAATACGCTACTCCAGTGAACTGTCACCTGCATGTGTGTGTGGCGCGCACGAGCCAGAGAGACGTCATTCAGCAGGAACAGAGTGTCAGTCTGTAGGAGGAGAGAAGGGAGGCTGTGACAGAATGTATAACACCACACGCATTTGTTTATACAGCCTCCTCCACCAAGAATTACATGTCAGCATCGGAAGTGACATCAACATTTGGAGCATTGATGTTGTTTGCTGAAGTGTTTGTCTTGATTTTGAAAAGTGCCTTTTGTGATAAAGAGTCACTGCTTTTGTGATTTGCATTCACAGTATATCACTATGGAGTACAATAAGGCTGAACAATTAATCAAAATTTGATCGAAATCGCAGTATGGCCTACTGCAGTTTTCAAATCGCAGGAGGTGCAATATTTGTTAAAGGCAAAATATGTCAAAATACCATTTTATATTAAATATTGTGGTAAGAAAGCATCTTTGTTTGGTACTAAATACCCATAAAAATTACACCATAATCATTTGAATATATTTTACCATGAAAACACTTGCTAATTCAGACACAGCAGACTCAACATGCCACTTATAATGCTGTAATACTATTTTTGTAAGTATAAATGGCAATAGTACTTCAGTAGTTGTGTTATGGTTTATAGAGTTCAAACACCGGTCCAGGCGCACCTGTTTTTGGGTGGCTAGGGGATTTCAGGGGGATTTTTCATGTCGCCAAAGATGGTTAGCTTGCAAGTGAAAGTCAGAAAGATTTTCCTGCAGGCAATGATCAACAAACATTTACATGTAAATGGGGATTTACAGTGTTTCTCTTCCTGTGTCTGTGACCACTCAACAAAACACACACACTCTGCGCTTGATAACATGGTTAGCGAGCCACTGCCCTCTTGTGTCAGTGCTGATAAACAACAGGTTTTGGGACAATAAAGAAAACATAAAAACATGTTTTAGAGTCTTACTGTATAAGCAGCTGCCATAGTACAACAAAAATGCATCTAGTAAAATTCTACAGTTATATAAAAAGTGATTAAATAGTATACATTCTGTAAAGTCCTATACAAAGTTACACTGTTAAGTTCTAAAAACATACTAGAAAAAAAAGGAATATTCAAGTGATTTCTTGTCAGCGTTACAGAAAATGCCTGGTTTGTTTTCTGGTGGTATTTAAAGATACTCCTCACTGATATGTCCGTGTGTTTGTGTCGTCAGTCTACCTGACCCTGGGTCTGATCGTCATGCTGGTGGTGCTGGAGACCTTCTGCGAGCTGCAGCAACTGAAGCAGCTGAGGAAGATGTTCTACCTGAAGAAGGAGAAGCCGCAGGACCGCCTCGCCATTTTGGAGCACGACCACCTGTCCTTCACTACCGTGTCCAACAGAGCCACGGCTTACACTGAGGGCAAAACCCAGACGTTCGGCAATGTCCCAACTCTGGCCTCTCCCAACGATGATCCCATGATCGAGTAAACGTCGACAGAGCAAACATCTGTCGGAGGATGAAAGTCGGGGGGTAATGCACGCCAGACTATTAGTAGATAGAATGAGTAGATCATAAGTCTCAGCTGTAGGCATTCTGCAAAGCTCAGCCCTGCAAACTTTATTAGTGAAACTATTTGAGACTATTCAGACCAAGCAAACAATCTCCTTTATCAAACCACAATGCTGACAATGTAGTGCTATGCAGGAGATATTAAATGTATGCACATTAATTAGGGAGATCATTTATATTTTAACAGGGACTATGAAGTCAGTGATAAAAGAAAAGCAATCTGCTGTATTTATGACTCACGGGAGCTAAGCTCCTTTATGAGCTGTGCTATTTATTGCATATTTAGGATTTTAGAAAGTAATTGGGCTCTTAAATCTAGCTGAAATATAGGACAATTCTCTGTAGTCTGTCACAAAATAGTACATAAACATGTATGTGTCTTATAAATAGAGATGCTTTGAAATGTACATAATCAGGTAAATGTTTTAAGATGTACAGTAGCACCATCTAGAATTAACACGCCTTTTAAAGATGAGCTAAAGTGTAGACAAAACATCACAACAACTCTTTTTTTTCAGATGGAACTTTGACAGGAAAATGTGATTAATGTACCATGGCATGTTTTCTGACCGTGCTTATTGGATTCTTTTCAGTTCGATCGGCTCGTATTGATTTTTTGAAAAGTTTTTGAAAGTTTCAGGGGGCTGTTTTTCCATGGCATAATGTGTGTCACAAAGCTTGCAGTCGATCCCTATTAAGCATCTGAAAGAACAGACAATACATTTGGACTGAGCTCAGGAGAAGATATCCTGACAGTATGACATTTAATCTGAATATGAAGTTTGCAAAACAACAGGCTTGCAGATTCTGCAATATAAAAATGTAGTTTTACAGTTTGTTTTGTAGCATTTTTGGCTCATCTTTATGGAGGTGTTAACTATTCTTTTTGGACTTCACCTTGTCACACATTTCATTGTGAGGGATAGTGTTTCTCTGCAGATGTGTGTGTTTTCTCAATATGTTGCAGTGCTATTTCAAAGTTGTCAATGGACGATAAGCACTATAATTTATTGATTTGTCTGAATAATTTAATGTGCGCCGGTCTGTTTGAGAAAAAGGGAAGTAGAGATGTTATCTTATAGCTGAAAAAGGGAACCACAGAGTGTACTTACTGTCAATAAAAGAGCACAGTTTGCACATGTACTGGAGCCACGCGGTAGTACAGAAAAAATAACAGTTTGGGATTTCTTAGAAAAAAAAGGGACATAGTTCCAAAGAGTTAATCCGTTAAAACAGGAGATATTTTTAATGGAAAAATAATGGTAATTTTGATGTGGCTGATCTGCAAAGGTTCAATAATTGTTCTAAGCTAGAAAAGAACAAGATGTTGAACAGAAACTATTTTACTGTATTTACACAATTTGAATGTAGAAATGTATATTTTTAACACGAGGAAGGTTTAAAACATTTTGGTAGTAATTCATGAAAGTAATTCTCTACTTGAAATTGTACATTATGGAAACTTGAAACTATAAATTCAAGCAGCAGGAGTGCAGCTAACACATCCCAGTTCTGATTATGGACCACAACTGTTTTTAATCTGCTTATCAGTTCAGGATAACTTTCCATAATTGGAATTTAAACCAGTTGATACACACTTGCACGTTTGTATGACACTGACATTGGAATCCTCTGTGTATTTTAAAATAATATTTATATCTGAAGGAAAATTCTTGTGACAGAAGTACTTAATTTCATGCCGTTATCCGCCTTGTAATATTCTGTTTGGCCCAAAGAGACACCCACACTTACAGTGTAGCATACTGCTGCAATGCAGGCTTATTTATCATACTTTTTTAGTACATGTTAATGAATTTTAACTATGTCTCAGTCTCTGTGTGGAGCTGAAGTTCTGACCTCATCTTTCTCCGCTACATCGGCACATCAAGACACAGTCGCAGCCTTTTATGAAGTCTTGAATGTAACGTTTTTTTTAATGCCGTTTGCTACAGTGGGATTCAAGGCCTGACCAGAGTGCAGCATTACGCCTCGCTGCTCTGCTGTTAGTTTAGTGGTGACAGGTTTATTTGGTGAGCTGTGGCAGTGTCATGACCGGCCTGCAAAATTAGCTTTGAGTGTGTCATCATCTGTGTTACTCTCTGATCTGTAATATTGTATTTTATAGATCAGCGGGATTGCAGTTCTTTTCATTTTTCCTCACCGGTCTGGGCCTTTGTGTAAACTGTGAAACATTGAAACTGTTCATATTGTCTGCTGAGAAGAAGGAGAACTTGAATTTTGCCATGCTGGGATTTCTGTTTTACTGTAAGATGTTTCACTGTTTTGTAGATACGTTAAATAGATTGATGTCAAGGCTTTTTACCCTTTAGCGTTACTGTTTTTCGGCAGTGTTTGTCATGCACATACAGTTTGTCTTTAGGGTGAGAGCTGTCAGGTAAAGTAGTTCCATTCAGGGAGTCAACATTGTGTCAAGAATTACAAATGGAAGCACACTGACATTATTTATTTATGCTGACAAAAGTAACATGTTTGGAAAAATTGGAATCCCGGGTTTCTGTACAAATCTCATCAGTTGTTGTAGTGCATACTGTAGATTCACATGCACCGGTGAGTATTTTGTTACAAGGCTGATATTGTAATACAGGATTGCCGTGGAGCACAGAGGTTTTCTGTAAAATTCATTTTAACATAAGAAGTGAATCCATGAACTGTAAAATATCAGTGTGTCTTAAATAAAGTGTTGATTTGTTATTACTTAGTCTGACTTTCTTTGTTAATTATGCTCAATGCATATCCAAACTAGCTGATCCAGGTCATGGGTATTGTTTCTCAGCAGTCTCACTGCAGCAACACGTGTGATTATATAACATGTATTTACCATCAAAGTGTACTTCAAATAAATACAATTAAAGGTGAGAGTTGTGGACAATTGCCAGGCTTTTCCACACACAAAGCCACTTGTAAATTGTAAAGAAAAGTACAGTCTCGGGGTAGCATTTTAAAGCAAAAGAGTTGGTTAATTGTTTCTACTTTAAAACACTATTTTAGTCTTTTATTTAATCTTTGAATATGAAATGAAGGCGTGGACTCCTTCATAGAAAAGCAATAATTGGAGTTGGAGGTGAACAAGAGGCTCACGGATGTCAGCCAGTGATAACAGGAAATGCTTTCTTATTGGAGCATAAGAGGCAATGATTTGCACATCAGACATTAGATGTGGCACTTCATAAAAGAGGGGACATTGTTAGCTGTTGAAGGACAGCATTCATCCCAGAATATATTGTATTTTATTGCCACGGGCAGCATATGTCTCTGCATATGTCTCTCTGAAGAGAGTGAATTTAATTGGGTTTAGGGTGCTGAAAGAAAATACAACACTTCTGTTTTATACAACAGCTGTAATTCTTATTGAACAGAAGTGTAATTACCTCTGACATGCAGGCACCCCTCTCACTGCAGAACCAGTGAGCCGACATCCATGTTATCAAGAGGAGGGGAAGGCAGCTCCTGGCAAAGTATCTATTGGATGCACGTTATGAGCACACAATTACCTGTGGGCGTACAGTAATTGAAAACAACTGCTGAGGATGTCAGCCAGAGTGCAAATTTGCCATATTCAGAATCAGCTCTGAATAGCAATTCTGTCTGTTCAACTTAATTTACATAATATATATATATATATAGCAACGAGATCAGAATCCCTGCTTTGATGTACGAAATCTGTTTGAATTTATATTATGCACTGTGCAGAAGTTAATTTCGAAAACACAAAACACAACAGAAGAACTGAGAGCTACATGCAACTGACTCCCCACCTGCATTCGATTTGTGCACTGCAAATAGTTCTTCTTATAAATCAGAGGAGCCTTGCTTACAGCACATTTAAAGGGGACATATTGTGTTCATTTTCAGGTTCATACTTGTATTTTGAGTTTCTACTACATGTTGACATGCTTTAATGTTCAAACAACATATTATTTTTTTCATACTGTCTCTCTGAATATACCTGTATCCACGTTCTGTTTGAAACGCTCTGTTTTAGCGCCTGTCTCTTTAAGTCCCCCTAACGAAAAAGCCCAGTCTGCTCTGATTGGTCAGTGTTTCCGGGTCTTCCACATCTGCGATCTTGTGTCTCTCCACCACCATTGCAGCCAGGGAATGACTGTAACGACACTGTAGCAGCACTTTTTACCTACAGCTAGTATAGTTGTGACATCAGAAATTTACAGAAGTCCTGACGGCTCGTTTAAAGTCACAGTTTCTGAATATGTTCTGTGTGCATTTCTCCGTGGATTGAGCATCTTGTTAATTGCACAGTATTTTTTTTATAGCACTTAGACCTGCTTTATAATAAAAAAAGACATGGAAATGTCAGTTTTTACAATATGGGACCTTTAAGTAGTAACATCTGAAACTGGGACATGGAACAATGCTCAGTGACCGGTCACCATGAAACTGCACCTTACTATATAAAATCAAAATATTCACTTATCACAGCCCCGCAACAAACTCTAAGCTTCATCAAAAACAGTATAATTAAATCAGCTGGCCCTCATCCCATTAAAGCTAAATGACCATTTACCGTTAATGCATACAACACAGAAAATAACTTCTCATTTAAATGCATGTGATACATCAGAATAACATAATACAATATTGTTTGGAAATGCTCTAGACATAATGAGAAAAATAATGAGCATAATGAAACAGCAAAATAAGCGCATTTACTGTATCAAGAGAGTTAGCCCACAAACACATTCACACTCAGTGGTTCCAAACCTCTGTGTAAGCTGTATTTATTTTAAATGCACATTGTGCAGGTTTAAAATATAGAATGTGAATATAAACAAACACATAAACACTAGCTATCATTCATTGCCTGCAGGTGGCAGTGTTAAATCGTTACAGCAATGACTGGATTGTCCTGTAGGTGGTGACACCGACACTGACAACGGGGGCTCGTTCAATCCGGTTTGCGGGTTAAACGACACGTTTCCTCGAAATGGTGTGAAACGGGCTTTGAGGTACGCACCCAATCATCAGCGATGTGTATAAACTCAACAGGATGTTCAACATGCCGCTGTTTCCATTTAAATAAACGTTTTGCTGCGTTTTATCGGGAACTCCAGCGCTCCAGGTCTGGCAATTACCAAACAGTGCCCCCCTTTTGGAGAATCTGCAGCCTGCTAAATGTCAATAAATTACTTTTGGGGTTTTGGGAGTGAGTTACATGCCTGTTGACATGTAAAAAAATGTTGAATACTAGGAGAGAGCATCCTCTTGCTGGAAATGAAACATTCTGCATGCACAAGCAAGGTCTGTACTTGCAAAATAAGTCTGCATTTGCTGACTCCAGAAAGACTCACCTTTGGCACTTGGCCAGCTAAAGCACACCTACACTTACATCACATCATGTCCCACCCTTTCTCTGCTTTATTTGCTTTCAATTTGTTCCCACATACAAACATGTACATACAGTGGCCTACAGTTGTCAGGAGACGCAGCCAGGCTGTCACTCAGGAGTGTATCAGGGCAGAACAGCACTATCCCCTGTAGGGCCCATGTCTACACATCGGACTGAAATGTACCCGCTGGTCCTTGTCATTAATATTTCGATTTGATCTTTCATATGCATCATTCATATGCACACAGGAAACTACCTGAGCATGAGCCGTGAAGATAAAAAGAATCAGCCTATGTTTAATTCCTGCAACCGGAATGATTTTTTATCTCGGCGCTGGAAGTGATAAATGCATTATTACATTCCACATTAAAGCTATTCTTTAAGGAATCCGGATGTGCCTTTAGTTGCATTAGTGTACAAATAATGCATGTGTGCATTACACCCACTCCGACAAAGCCCACGAGTAACACACACTGCAGCAAAAATGTGTGATGCTTGACATTTCACCGTCAGGTTTTTACAGCAGGTCCATTGTTGCAACTTTGGCTCCTCATATGCTAGTGGTCCAGGGGTCATCCAGGACGGGGGTTGGGTTGGGCTGGACTGAGGCGACGAATGGCATCTACCCTATAGCACCACTTTCTGGTGGTGGAGCAACTCTATTTATATCCTGACACACACACTGGGACTATGGGAATGCAGGAGGCCTCAAGCACAAACATTCCCCACTGCCAACTCTGTAACTGCACTACTTTGCTACTGCAAACACGATGCTTTCATTTAGCTGGTGTACAGGGAGTGTTGGTTATAGTTTCTAAGTGATATTGTGTATTTGCTTTCATAATGTACCAAAAAAATGACTAAAATGAAATACGGAATTGTGCATTTGCACAACAGTCCTATTTTCTCGACATAAAAAGCATGTATGTGCAGACATGCACCAGTAAACAGGATATAGGCCTTCACACTGCCCCAGTTAACTCCGTCTTGAATGTATGAGAGGTGAGACAAACTGACAGGACCAGAAGAAAGGAGGAGAGAAGAGAAGGAGGGGCGGATGGATGCTGCAGCCGTGGGCATTCTCTCTCTTGCAACCATTCTGCAGTGAAACCTCCATCACTGCAGTGTGGGGTGTTTAGAGAACATCAGGACTCACAGTTGGCTCCTCTGAAGTTTCATACAAAGAATAATAAACATGAATAAATGAAAAGGAGAACAGCAAAAAAAGAAAAAATAGAGAGAGTATTCTGTTGTTTTCTGACTTCTGATGAAAGCCACCACAAGTCGAAACATCAGTCATGCTGAAACATATAAAGCAACTTTTGGGAATGCAATCGCTGAATGCAATTTTTCTGTCTTTTCCACTTTATCACCCAACTAAGATCTGAGGAGATCTCGTCCTCACCGAGTCTTCTTCACACCCCACAACTCAACGAAAAATAATTGGTTATAAATATTCAGAAAAAGCAATCAGTTGTTTCAAGTGGCGAATGTCAGTCAACCTTCAGGACTTGGAGACGTTTGGTGCTGAGCTTCCCCCTCGCCGAAATGTTGTGACCAATTACTCCAAATCCCTTGTGGCACATTGTGCAAAAAAAAAAATGCAGAGCAGACATTTATGAAAGCAGAGGTGCACAGACACAAAAAACAGGAGGATTAGAACAATGGATATATTTTCAATCTAATAAAGGAATCACACTTAAATATATATAGAAAATGACAACCAGTGCATTTATCATATGTACACAAACATATTTTATTGATAATATCAGTTAACTGATTACACATATTGTATGTCTATAATCAGAGCAGAGTTCTATTTTCCGTAACACATTCTGTGTGAAAAGCACCTTTGAAGTGCCATTTTCCTGCTATTTCAGAGGTGTCTTTTAATATTAATAGCAGCACAACAGAGAGGGGACTATGCATGGATACTTCCAGATCTTTAATCATATATTTTTATCTTGTTTTCATTCGTCAGCAAAACTAAAAAAAAAAAGGGAGCATCTAAGAATGGAAATCAGGGCAGTTAAGGCTGGCCAGAAAAGAAGACGGAAGGTGCCAATTTTTTTCCTCCCCGTTGAAGCTGTTTGCCTCGGCAGCTAGCTGGTTCATGATGTTGACACATAATAGCATCACAGGGTCTTCTCATCCACACAGATCCTGGCTAACCTCCAGCTATGTGTCAACCTTACCACTAATGGCAGCTGAATAACAAATATACCCTAAAGAAATCACAGAGGCCCTTGGGGGTACAGGGTGCCAATTCCATAAATGTTACATTACCTCATTTCTTCTTCAGCAAGCAGATGTATCTCTCTGGATTATAACAATACACTGCAAAAAGTCGCTAATCAAACGCTGAGTAATGAAATATAAAATGTTTACAAAACCTCTTATATACAGAGATGAATGTGACTTTTTTTTACTGGCTCAGAGTTTCACCTCTTCTCCTACATTGGCCAATCAGCAGTGGCCTGTCACACTGTTTCCAGGCCGAGAGCTACATTAAATATTGATGTTGAGAAGAGAGAGGATTTACATCATACTTTTTTAAACTGTATGAAACTGGACACAGGAGGGTATGAGAAATAATTGAAATGAGGTTTATAACACTGGCTTTTGTTACTGACTAAGCACTGGAGGGTACAAGTTTTGGAGAATACAGAAAAGAGCTAAAGGGGAGGTTATGATGAAGGATTGTGAAATCTCGATCCTGCTCTTGCACTGCTTTTTTTTTTTTTTTCCCAACTGGAGCCCTTGCACTTTAAATTCCCTCTACATTCTAGGAATATATGGGCCATCATATGTTGAGGGGAAATTTGGTTTCCCCATTTGAGCTCCCTTGAGAAATGTGCCTCATGAAAATAGGTCATTTTCGCAGAAGACATTTTTTCATGTCAGTAGGGAAAGCACAGGTGTAAATTCCTTTTAGCTGCTTCAGTTTCGGGATCCTGGTATTGGCTACATGGCTCACTGTCACACTGTCAGGACTTAGTGCGAGAGCCATCGTTCAAGTTGTGTCTGCTGAGGCACTTCGAGAACATCTCTGCCCTTTATCAGGACCACAGGACATTATTTATTTTAGATGTTTTATAACTGTTAAAAATAAAATAAATGTGCATTTGTAATAAAAACATTATCATTAGCAGTGGTCATTGAATATGCCAGTGAGCCACCATGCACAATACCACAGCCCTGACATATTTCAGTCAGGAGAGACAAGTGAATCAAGTAGTTAATTGTTTATTACAACAGCTGATCTGTGATAATTACGTCTTGGCAAAAAGACTTTGGCACTTAGACTCTATAAGGAGATTTGTGATCGAGGGGCATCTGCCAAAAAGTATTTGGCGCTTAGACTCTATAGGGAGATTTGTGGTCGAGGGGTGTCTGCCCTGAGCAGCAGCAAGATAAATCCTCCCATGGAGTCCAGACACTGATGGTCGTGGTAATGGTGGTGGTGGCTGATGAGACTGCTGAGACTGATCAATCTACAAAGACTGGCGGTGTTGGTGGGGTGGAGGGGCGCTTTACCATTTGACACAATTTGCACTAAAATGATGGCTGATAGCAACAGAGAGGAGAACAGAATTTAACAGTGTAACAGCTGTGCGTGAATAACAGCAACATGAATGCACTAAAGGCAGAGCGACAATCATATTTAAACCGAGGCAGCAGCAGGATATAGGCTATTGATCTAGGTGTGTTGCTGCGCGATTGGATTCATGAGATCAGCTGATGTGACCACCTGAAATAAAATTAAATAAAACTACAGGCCTAAGCAAAAGGACGGTCTTCCTGGCTGAACTTATAGCTTTATTACTGTTATTAGTTACACCTGTGTTTGCCAGGTCACAAGATCTGCAGTGAGAAAAGT
>JAOVVB010214266.1:0-10666 GCA_028570985.1 Heterobranchus longifilis
AAAAATAAAATGTGCAATGCCTTTTGGGGGCCCTTTTAAACAACATACTCGAATATGAGGCATTTTGAAAATTTTGGCTTTTTGGCCAAAAACCACATGCAATAGTATGACTTTTTTGTGAGATGTTTGACGATACACGAACCTCTGCCATTTAGGATTTATTTTGCAAAAAGAGACCGTGCCATGCATTTTGGGAGACTTTTAAGACAACACACTCGAATATGCGGCATTTTGAAAATTTTGGATTTTTGGCCAAAAACCACATGCTACAGTATGACCTTGTGAGATTTTTGACAATACCCTTCTGGATTTTTTTTGCAAAAAGAGACTGTGCCATGCATTTTGGGGGCCTTTTTAGACAACATACTCGAATAGGAGGCATTTTGAAAATGTTGGCGTTTTTGTGGGACTTTTGACAACATACTATACACTAGCCATTTTATTTTATTTTTTTCTGATTCGACACTGAGGTATGACTTTTGGTGTTTTTTTAGAAAACACACTAGAATATGAGGCAATATGAGGCAAATTTTGGATTGTCGGTGAAAATCGACAAGCTGTACAATGCCGTTTTAGTGGGATTTTTGATGACATACTATACTCTGCCATTTTTGAAATTTTTTTTTTTGGGGGGGGCTTTGTAGACAACATACTAGAATATGATGTATTTAGAAAATTTTGGATTTTTGGTCAAATTCAACATGCTATATTATGGTGTTTTTGTGGGATTTTTGATGACATACTATACTCCTTTTGGGGGGCTTTTTAGACAACATACTAGAACGGGGTGGGCAATTATTTTCCATGGGGGGCCGTATGAGAAACTGATCAGCCTACCGTGGGCCAGACAAAAATGTTACTCACTGTGTGGAATGAAGTCTCAGATGAGCGTGAATGAGGGCATCAAAATCAGGTGTAGTGTCGGATGTTGCGATGCATAGTCAGCTACAGCTGAAAGGTGGATCATCTGTAAGAGAGGGTGCAAAATTTGTAGTTTTACATTATGGAATGCATTCTGGATACGGGTGTCAATGATAGTAGCAGCAACAGTAGAAGAAGTCATTCAATCTTTATTTAATCTCGATGAATCATTGAGAGCAAGCTCTGACTTACAATGATGTCGAGAGTAGATCGTACAATACAAGAAATGCAAAATAAAAACAGGTAATAAAAAGAACAAGGAATAAAAGACAAGTAAAATAACAAGTAGTACAAGGAGTAAAACAATTTAACCAATTAAAAAAATAATATTTAAATTAAAAACAAGTGCAAATTTTTTTCAGTTATTGGTGATCAATGATCTGAAATGACCTATGGATACAGTGTATTGAGTTTGGAAGTCATCTGGCATCAAATTAATACATTTACAGTTTAATATAAAAGATACTGTTTTTTATCAATACCAATTAATACAGCACTGACCAATTTCAGAATAAAGGCCCAATAACTAAGTAAAAATGGTAAGCAAAATTATATTGATTGTTTTTGTTATATTTTAATTGCAGTTTTTCTAAGTGCTCATGATGGCCTTGGTGGCCCTCATCCGGCCTTCATGGCCGCAATTTGCCCAGGTCTGTACTAGAATATGAGGCATTTTCGGCATCGTGGACTTTTTGGCAAAACAAATCGACATACTATACTATGAAGTTTTTGTGGGATTTCTGATGACATACTCTGCCATATTTTATTTATTTTTGATGAGACACTGTGCTTTGACTTTTGCTGAACTTTTTAGACAACATACTAGAATATCGGGCATTTTTGGCATTTTCGGCACTTTGGATTTTTGGCAAAAAAAAAAAAAAAAAAATCGAGATACTATACTACGGCGTTTTGTTAGACAACATATTAGAACATGAGGTATTTTGAAAATTTGAAATTTGAAAACATGCTATATACTCTGCCATTTTTGGGGGGGTTTTGACGAGAGATTGTGCTATGACTTTTGGGGAGCTTTATAGACAACATACTATAATATGATGCATTTTCTGAATTTTTGCGATTTTTGACGACATACTATATTATGGTGTTTTTTATTTATTTTTGACTAGATACTATACTATGACTTTTGAGGGGCTTTTTGGACAACAAACTATAACATTATGTATTTTTGGCATTTTTGATATTTTTCCAAAAAGATTTCTACATACTATCCTATGACATTGTGGGATACTACACTATGACTTTTGGGGGACGTTACATACTGTGTTTTTGCCAAATTTTACGACATATTATACTATGATGTTTTTTTTCAACATACTATACTATGACTTTTTTCCAACATACTTTACTAGGACTTTACAAGTACAAAAAAGTGATTTGTCCAAGTTCGCCTGGTAGAGCATCTACCACATATACAAGACTTTACTACAGAAACATGAGTACAAATCCAACTTGTGCTGAATCTAACCCATTGTCTGTTTTGTTTTACCAAAACACAAATATCACTAAAAATCAATGGGGAACAAAAGCCTGAGTACTGATGAACCTTATGCGGGGCCAAACTTTTTTTATTGATTGTTTCATACATTATCGACAGCTGACTCCTCTCTTTAGAAGTGATACAGAAGAGTTTCAAACTATTCAAAAAGCAGTGAACTTGTAGCTCGTCTGGTAGAGCAGTGGATTCTCAAATAAGATCATCCTAAAGAGACTGCGGTTTGAATCAGGCAATAACATGCTATACTCTGACTTTTTTTTTTCAACATACATACATGCTTACACTGAAACAAGTGTAATTGAACTTCTGCAGAGTGAACGGATGCAATGCATTTTAGTTCCCAGACCAGTTGAAGTGGTGTGGGAGAAGAGGGATGGAAATACGGTTGGGTATATGAACCTCACAGTGGAGCTGTCATGGTGCTAATGGAGGAAGTGGAGCAGAGGGTCAGGAGTCCTCAGCACCTGTGTGGAAGATTAATGACCACAGAGCCACGGGAGGGAAAGACAGACAGAAAAAGATAAAAAATTCTAAAACAGGCCTTGGCCTATCTGACTAACTCAAAGGTCAGACCTGCTTGACCTTTGCTATAGCGCTACGATATTAACTATGTCTGTGCACTACAGTCACTCATGTTAGTCTTAGAAAATTAGATATAATTCACTTGAACAGATATCAAAACTAGCCGGAGAACATGCTACAGCATCACCTGGGATCATCATGCTCCATGTAAAGTCTATGATAGAGCCGTTAGATTCATATTCAGCACAAGCTGTTGTCCCTTTAGACCATAAAAGGTGCTCTCAGGCAGTGATGACAGTAGAGACCTTTATGATTTCCTCAGTAGCATGTAGCGCCACAGAAAAGAGATATCATCATTATCTCGACACAAAGGCGGCCCTCACATTGTTAAAACAATTTGCTGCTTGCTAATGTGGGCTGTCAGATCGGCGCACAGGTCTAGTTCCAAGAGTTAAGTTGTAGGGCTTTTTTTTCTCCCTCCCTGCCTGGGGAATCACGGCGGGTACGAGGCTCATTTCCTCATCAAACACAGGACGAGTGATTTGGAATATTTATGAGGCTCCCAATTTAAGTTAAACATTTAACAAAAAAGCATCCGATTAAAATGAGACAGCAGAAAGGGTTAAAGTCCCTGTGGGCAGCCAAGGCTAAAAATTAAACATGGAATGCTGGAGATGAATTAAAGTAGCCAGTCTAAGACAGATTTCAGCTCAGTGGCATTACTGTATAGAAGCAGCAGTGATATGGTATATGTTGAAACAAGCTTTTCATTGACTGTGACTAGAATTCTAATTATGTATGAAGAGATAATGCTTTGATAAAGTGACTGAGAGATCGTTTTTGAATAATTTGCATACTAATGTGAAAATTTCATAAATGAGACATTATATGAAATACATTAGAAAATAAAACAAAAATTAAGTATTAAAAATCATACGTATCTGTGCGTGCGTGCATGCATGCGTGCATATGCATCTGTATGTATGCTGTGTGTGGGTACATGTGCCTATGTATGTGCACGATCATACTTGCCTGCTTTTTTTATTTTTTCCTCTTTATTTTAGTTATTTTCTTTCTTTCTTTCCTTTCTATTTCTACTTCTATTTTTTTATTTTTTTTCACTATAAAATATATACACATTGTTGGAATGCTACAAATATGAACAACATCATAGTTAAGCAAATGTAAAAGTAACTCTTGCAATAAAGTATAAAAAATAAAATTAAAATCTACATATCTTTATATATTTAGCAATTAAAAAATCCCTCTGTGTGGAAAAAATATATAATTACCCCATGAGGAAAATCATGATCATTATGTGATATGGTTCAGTGGTAAGTTAATAATTCTCTGTCACTCTAATCAGAACATTGTTGAATGAAAAACTTGATCAGCACACAACATCTAATTGTGGAATACAGATACATTGCGACTGCCTCCTCCAACAGTTCTGTCACAATAAAGATATCAGAGCTATAGTAAGCCTGCTTAGGTCAGAGAGCACGTGCTACACAATGCCACATTGACTTTATTGATAATCTATGGCTCCCTTTCATTCTTTCCCTCCTCTCCTCCAGTCTTTGATCAGTGAGCGGCCAAGAAGGAGGGGTCAGCCTGCTCCTGGTCTGCTCAGTGACTCTCTCTACTTCCTGTTTAATCACCGCTCCCTCAGAGATATTCTGTCATCCATCTATCACACCAAGAAAAAGTTCAGGTGCTTTATGTTGCCTAGAGGGCTTGGGTCAGTGTGTATCTACAGTATGTGGCCATACACTGGTTTCTCTGAGATGCATATGATATTGTGGAAAAAGCATTACTATATTTCAAATGATGTGCATGTGTGTGCACTTATCTGTAATTCTGTGTATGTGGTGTACCAGATTTAGTAGCAGCCCTCATCCCAAGATGTTCCCTCACTCGCCTCAATAAGATGCCACAGGGGTATCAGATCAGCTCAGGATTTAAAGGAATAGTTCAACATTTTTTGAAACATGCTTATTTGAAGCTACAGCTAGAAGATGAGCTTAGGTTAGCATAAACACTGGAAACAGAGGGAAACAGCTAGCCTGGCTCCAACAAAAGGTAAAGGTATCTGGTTTGTTTAATCTGTAAAAAAAAAAAACAAGTTGCACTTTTACGAGGCGTTATGTGCCTGACTATGTCTTGGCTGGGCACAGTGAGTTCCCAGGTTCTATGCTGGCTGTCTGACAACCTCACGGTGGCGACTGTTGGCTCTAGCTGCTGTAGAGTGGTATGGAATTGTATGTTTCTTATCACCTTTTTAAGACACAAAGAACGCAAGGTACATTCTCACAGTAAACCCGATAGATAAGATCCATTCATTCATGCATTTTGTTTTTGACTGACCTGTTTACATGATCAGTATATATTGAATGAGCTTTCTTGAATGCTTCCCCGGAGAGGAGGAATGCTGTTTGTTTATGTTTTCGCTGGCAGCCCTGAGGGAAGTGACTCATGGCTCAACCACTGAGACAGCGCCTCAGGCCATCATATGTTGCCCTCCAAGGTTCCCCGGCGCAATCTTCATCCGTTAGTGTGTGTGTGTCTCTATCTATCTATCTATCTATCTATCTATCTATCTATACAGATGTGGCTATGACATTTTGTACGAGACAAATTGCAAAAGTACACAGAGGCTGCATATTGCTGCATTAATTACTGATGTAGCGGTCACAAACACAGTACAATTATACAATGTTACAAGGCACAATGGTCAAACATTAGCCTGGTTTACTATGTGAACCGTGCCTGGATAAAGCCATACTTCCGTGCAGGCTACCCAGAGACCGGAAGTCAACAACGGCAACAGTCTCCGAGCTATCAATCTATATGCTGAAAATGGCAAGTTTTGATGATTTGGATCATGCAATAAGGCATGTCTGCTCTGTTCTTTCAGGGACTGATTGTAAAGATCTACAAAGAATAATGTTCACAACATTTTCATGTAGGTGTTCCACTGAAACAGGCTCCCTCCCGACACTATTTTGCAGAGGCACCGTCGGGGCGTGGCGCCACCAAGGACGATTGTGATTGGTTTAAGGAAATACAAACAGGCCAGGGAGACTAGTCAAACATAGACCCAACATTGGCTGAAAAATGCATAACTGTATGTTGTCTTAACATCTTGCCAATCTGCAGCCTCACAGGCAATCCCACAAAAATTGTATTTAATTAAGTATTTACCACAGACCTTCTGTATTGTATTGTATGCTGATTATATTTTAAGTTTCTGTCTATAATTTAGTATTTAAAAAGTGCCTGAATTAAAATATGGTGTGTGACTTGAGCAGTGTCCACTAATTTAGATTTTCATAACAAAATACATTAGTCTTTGTTTAGCTCTGTAGCTACGAGTAAATTACAATAATTTAGAGTCAGTTAACACCTGTTAGTGCCAAGCATTAAGAGAATTTATCACGGTGTCTGATTTATTATAATGTCCCCTTGGTTGATGCAAATGGTTTGCCGCTATTATCTTGTAGCCTGGAATGAAGGTCTTCCAAAGGCAGCCCCCCTATTGTGGCGGTGTGATCTCATTTTCTCAGCGGTGAGGCGATCCGCTAGCCTCCCTCTGATCCACCTGGCAGGAGGGGAGTTTGGACTGAGACAGGCTGGCCAGCCCACTGACCTCTGGGTAAAATCTCTAGCTGCGCTGGGCAGGCAGCCGGTGTGGGCCAACGATGGGGCACGAATGACTGAAGCAATAGGGCTGTGATTAGCTGACATGGCGGCTGGGTTTTGCAAGCTGTCCTATTCTTGGGCGTGGGTGGGCAAAGGGGCAGAGCAGCTAAAATGGGAATGAATGTATTGATCCTGCTGCCGTTATGAGAATGACACGCACAAGCTATTTTTACAGGAGGGGGAACACATTGCTGGCGAAGGCAATCTGTCGGTGACGTAGATAAGCTTCTAAAGGATGGATGGATCCAATGGAAGAAAGATGCAGGCTTGATTTAAAGGAATAGTTTGCCATTTTGGGAAATATGCTTATTTGCTTTCTTGCAGAGAGTTAAAGGGGCGGAGATCAATACCGCTCCCAAGTCCTTAGAGTAAACATGCAGCTAGAGCTAGAAGCTGTTTAGCTCAGCTTAACATGAAGACAAAATGTCATAGTATAGTATGTTGAAAAATGTCAAAAAAGTAATACTATAGCATCTCGAAAAAGGTCATAGTATAGTATGTTGGAAAAAAAGTCATCGTTCAATCAGGAGAAACAAGTGAATGAAGTAAAGATAAAGTTTATTAAAACAGAGGATTTGTGATGATTAAGTCTTGGCAGAAAGTCTTTGGCGCTTAGATTTGTGATCGAGGGGCGTCTGCAAGATAAATCTGATGGAGCTGATGAATCTGCGAAGACCGGTGGTGACGGGGAGGTAGACAATGAATCTATGTAATTATGCAATAATTTTACAGAAGCAGAATATGAGTGATGCCTAGATGGGCGATGTCACAACAAGATCCCTGTGACAGTGCAACAAAGCCGTCCTCCCTCCTCGCTGCCCTTTAGGGCCCATGGGAAGTCAGCTGGTCCTATTGGAATGCTGCAGCCTGCCAACAGCCAGAGTTCAGAGGAGGCTTATTCTCACTCACGCCACTCACTGAACTCCTCCACTCTTTTTGCATAAAGTAATTGCTGTCAGGGAGTGTGCACTGCAGAGAGTTGCTTGGGCTCCACAAGCACAGAGGGTGAGATTAGGGAATAAAAGAGCTAAGTCAGTGCTACTTAGGCACTCCCAGATCCTACGTCTTGTCATTGTGCTGCTGTGGATGAGGGCTGACAGTGATGAATATTGGCCAAAAGTTGGTATTCCACATGATGATTTTCCCTAATGAGAATTGATGAATGTGGGAGGGAGGGACTCGGGATTGTGTGATGAGAGGAGGGACCACTCATTAGAAGCCAGTCATGCTAAGTTGAGCGGCTTTAAGGTGGGCAGGACTGCTGCTTGGGCTGATATGCCACTCCAGCAGTTCTTAAAAAAAAACGTCAGCTGATATCATTGATCAATACTGCCTCACACAGAAGAGTGTCAAATGAGATATATCCATAAGAGGGGAGGGGATCAATAAGCAAACTCCTCCCTGTGCACAAATAGCATTTTGTCCACATAGCAGAGCATTTATTAGTTGTGTGTCAGCTTCCACATATGTTATCAGAGATCTATAGCAATCTCTGAATCCATATGCATGAAGTTATGGTAAACACCTGGGGTGTGGGGCAGTCACGGGCCTCTGCTGTCCCAGCTGCAGCCACATCAGCCGGGGAAGGGGAGCAGGGCCGCTGGTCTAGCAGATGGCAGTGTGGGCTTTGAAAAGCCATGGCCCTGAACGAGCCCCAGGCAGCCCCAGAGGCCAGCGCTCAGCCAAAGCTCCACATGTGGCAAGCCAGGAAGGACATTAAGTGGATAATAGTTAATAGTGAACCAGGTCATTTACTATCATGTGCGTACTTTATGGAGCACAACCGCCACTAGTGTGTGCAGAAAGGGGCCGTGGCTTTAACTTTTAGATGCAGATAAAAGTGCTAAATGATCACGAAGGGCCATTTGCACACTGTCACATTCTTGGATAAACATTGTGTAATACTTCAGGTCATTTAATAGCTTGTTGTTGGGTTGATGAGAAAGCATATTAGTGGGCATGTTGTTCTTTCAGTCATATGACTGACCACAGAATATGGCCTTCCTCATTTCAACATTTTTCACCCTGGATGTTATTGCCCCTCTCCTTTACGAGGCCCAGGGCCATGTGATGTGTCACTCCGCTATGGTTAAGTATAGATGAAGAGATAGCCTCTTTAATATCCAGGAGCTAATTTCACAGTGGCTGGCAGGTCACAGCATGATGACAGCTAAACAAGCAAGTCTACAGGATGGAACATAAGCCACACAGAGCATGTGGACTGAGGCCCGCACTCTCCTGAGTGTACAGAGGATATCAAACATTCAAGATGGATTGGTATTAAAGGTCCTATATTATCAAAAATACATTTTCGACAGGTCAAAACAGGTTACTATATAAATACTGTGAAAGTATCAAAATGCTCAATCCGCAGAGAAATTCACACAGCCAGTATTCAGAAACGGTGCCTTTAAACGAGTCGTCAGGTCGTCAGTACGGTTGTGATGTTATGCCGAGATCGCAGATGTGGAAGACCCGATGCTGACAAATCAGAGCACACTGGGCTTTTTCGGGAGGGGGGCTTAAAAAGACAGGTGCTAAAATGGAGCGTCTCAGACAGAGGGTGAATACAGGTACAGACAGACAGGCAGTATGAGAAAAATATTTTTTAAACATTAAAGCATGTAAACATGTTCTAGTATAGAAACCCCAAATACAACTATGAACCTGAAAATGAGCATAATATGGGACCTTTAATATATAGTTAATGCATACATGCATATGTAATTTGCTGTGGTGAACATCAAATTGCTAAAAATGCATTTGTAAAAGTGCAACTGGCCTCCACCAGCCAGAAGATTTTGAGTTTCTCTGTGTATAACTTCACTGTTAAGGACAGTCTGAATGTTTTCTCTTCCTCAGCCACACTGACAGACTTTGTCATTGGCAGATGCAAAGCAGGGATATCTAGGGACACATAATAGGATTGCCTTGTCTACATTGTATTTTCTCTCAAAAGTGAATTAGGATGTCTCTTTTCGTCACAGAGTGAAATAATGTATCCAATAGCTGCATTCAAAACCATTTAACCACTTTGTGCTGTATTCATAATTGGATTTTAACTGCAGGTTCCTTCAAACATCTAGCCGTCACCATCTCCAATATTGGATTTTTCAAATACTTCTATTCATGAAGCCCTCTCTTTATTCCCTTCCTGTTGAAATGACATGGTTTTTAATCAGCCAATGCACAAAATGTCTGACTGCACCGGAGTCATTAAACCTGCCTCTACACAGAGACACGCACACATCCCACTGACTGCATAGCCTATTAGAGAGATGGAAGATTATGGCCTAAATGAAGCCATTAGTTACGCAAACCTAACGATCATCTTATTTGTATGTATAAATCTGATGCATGTCCCTTGCTCAAGTCAAATATCGCTTCCCTCAAATGATTTTGGAGGAATTGAGTAAAAACAACAGCAGCGTCAACAACAAAAACAACATCAGGAGCCATAATGAAAGGAGCGGAGGCAGAGGCACTCAGGCGATTGCATCCATTACCCCTCTCCTCTATATGGACCCCTTCATAGGGATTACCCCTGGTTCCAGAGAGGTTGATTATTAGACGCTCGCAAAGGTTTCGTTTGAATCGCCCCAGTTAAACGAGAAAGTGCAGGCTGAGGAGAGAGGCTAATAACAGTTATTAACCCCGTGCGGGCGGCAGTGTAAAAGAGCGCCACAATAACGAGGTGCACCACCAAGGTTTGAGGCGCAGCGCAGCTAGCACACCCCCGAGGAGAAGCTAACTTATTAAAATAATGAATTAGCCGACCAGATTACTGCAGCCTGCGGCAAAGGCAATTATCCCCCTCCAAATCCCTGGACAGGGCTCCCTAGCGCCACCATAAAACAAGTGCTCAGAAAGCAGGAGCCCTCCGCTCCACACAAATGAATAGGCTGTTAATTAGGATCTCTCCCGCTGCGGGTAGCCTTCCCACTGCCATAACAGAAACCACTTCCACGACAGGGAGAGGAGGAGGAGGAGGAGGAGGAGGGG
>JAOVVB010214277.1:0-10666 GCA_028570985.1 Heterobranchus longifilis
CTTATGTAAGAGTGTTGTACTGTAGAGCATGTATGTACTGATTTTTGTTGTATGTTTTGCTCAGTGTGGACCCCAGGAAGAGTAGCTGTAGCCTAACAGCTAATGGGGAGCCGAATAAACGATAAACCTACCTGATTCGTGGTAGCGGAGCAGTAAGTGTGGAGCAGGTAAACTGTATATCCTCTCCTTCTATCAGACAGGCACTCTCCAGCCGACACACAAATCTGGGAGGAGCTGGAGAGAAGAAGAAATACGTTAAGTGTCATCTGCGCCTCTATGATAGTGGCAGTTAGTGGCTGTAATGTAGAGCGAGTGGGTCATTAGTGCGAATTGAACCGCAGGGTGCTTCAAGAGCGCTCTGTGAATTCAAGTAGATGAAGTCATAGTAGATCTAATCGAAGTAGCAGTCACAATAGTAAAGTAATTTATGGGGCGGCAGTAGCTCAGTCCGTGGGGACATGGCTTGAGAACCGGAGGATCGCCTGTTCAAGTCCCCGTACTGACACTGCCAATGTGCCCTTGAGCAAGGCACCGAACCCCCAGCTGGTTGAGGCGCCTGTCCATGGGCAGCCCCCTCGCTCTGACATCTCTCCATTAATGCATGTGCATAGGTCCTGTTTGTGCATGTGTGTGCATTTCAGGCCTGTGTGTAAAGTGTAAAAACAACAGAGTGAGAAAATGTAATTCCCCCTCAGGGATCATAAAGTATGTCTATTAGATGTGCTGTGTTCCTCTGTGACAGTGCATATATGTACAACATTCACCAACACCAGTGGTTCCCAAACTTTGTTTCAAGGCCCCCCTTTTGTAAATAAAAATATTTTCAAGCCCCCCCCACAATGCATCCACATAACTACACTCTTACACACATCCTTTGCTTGAAAACTTCTATAGAATTTATTTGAAACATTGTCCACGCTTTGCTATCAGTGCAGCAGAACCATGCAACATTTATTTATATTTAGCCTCGCCGTGCTGTTATCACTCTGGGTCCCCCCTAGGGGTCCCGCCACCCACTTTGGGAACCACTGACCTACACACACAGACACACGGCTTAACAGTCAAGTAGTTTAAATGTATCCGTAGACTCACCGCACACCACAACCTTAGCCAGAGTACCAGCGCTGCCCATGGAACTGGTAGCATAGCAGGCATACTGTCCCGAGTCCTCCGCAGTGAGGCTGTCCAGGATCAGACTGCAGGTGCCCGACCGGTCCGCTGTGATAATGTGACGGGGGTCGTCCTCTAACGGAAGACCGTCTAACAAGTGGACATCAGATTTTTACTGTGAAACAATCATTGTAACCAAACCACACAATGCATGTACACTTTATCCTTGGATAAATACTGCTTATCTAATACTAGGGATGGGACAATAATTGTTTTTATCGTAAGTTGATCGTGGTGAATTTCCATTATCGGGATATTCATGAATATCGTGAATATCCTCACAAACTGACTGCAGTTCACTAGTGTCCTGTCTGTGATGCAATACTAATGTTTGTTTCTTTAAAAAAAGTCGGAATGTTTAGAGAAAAAAGCCATAATGTCTACAGGAAAAAGTCAGAATGTTTACACAATGTTTTGAGAAAAAAGTCTGAATGTTTTGAGAAAAGCAAAATGTAAGGTAAAGTGATTCCAGTGTGTTTTAGAGCCGTTTTATAAGCATATTTCATTGATTATCGGGATAATATAATTTATCACAATTATTTTGGCCAGGATAATCGTGACATTAAATTTTCATATCGTCCCATGCCTATCCAATACTGCTTCATGTAACACTGTGGTACAACATGTGCAGTATCTACATATCTTAATAAGATATTTCTGACCTTTGAGCCAGCTGACCACTGGTTTTGGTGATCCTGTGACCTTACAGGTCAGTTTGATTGTCTGTCCTATCTTTGTTGTGCAGTCAGACAACAGGGACTCAAACACTGGTGGGCCTGTTGATAGACACAAACACAAATACAGAAATCACTCAACAAACAAATGTTACACCACATCAATTCCACAAAAAAAAAAGTCTGACCCCACAAGGCAACAGACAAAGAGACGAAACCTTTAGTTCTGACTGAAATGGATGGGAAAAGATTTGATGATTCATTGTCAGATAAATGAACTTCCTTTCCCACAGAAACACTTACTGTTGGTGGGCAGGCTGATGCGCTGCTGTAGCTCCTTCAGGTCTTTGAGCCAGGACAGTTTCACGAGGGCGGAGCGGCCCTGCAGCGTGTACCTCCGCACCGAGCCCCTGTGCTCATGCCACAACCCCCAAGACTTCTCATCTCCGCCCACTGTCTCCTTTATTTCCACATCATTCAGCTAGGGCAGATTGAAAAGTGAGAATGAGAAGAGGAATTGCCATCACACGTGGTATTAAACAGTTATTTTGTTGTATTGCTACACCTGCTGTCAGAAAGTAGAATATGTGACAGAGCAGATTGTACCTTCATTTTGTTCTTGAAGGAGTAGGTGTCACTGTTGATACTGGTGTCTCTCTTCAGTTTACACAGAACGATACATTCTTTAAAGAGAAAGACTTGTCTCTGATGCCCTCTAGAGGCTGTCTTAATTTCTGGAGATTCCTCCCACACTGTGAAGACTCCCTGAAGGGAAGACCATATAGTCTTTTTTTTATCAGAGTGCACATTTAATGCTGAAAACCCAAATTCCACCGACCTTGGTTCATGTGGTCATTAATAAATAATTCTGATTATTTTATGTTCATACTGGACCCAGAGTTTAACCTGGATGTGAAAACATGTCAGTCACCTGTCGCACAGGCTCGCCCAGGGCGATTAGAGGAGCGGGGTAGTTCTCGATGAGGGACACCTGGTGCAGGTTGTCGGACCTCCAGGACAGACAGGACACCATGGAGAAGGTGTCCTCCAGCAGACAGCAGCTCTGGCCACCTTTGGCTTTGTTCTTGATCAGCTCCTGCCAAAAACATTTATATTTACATCTCAGGCATTCAGCTGACACACTTTCAAGGAGAGAGTACAATTTGTGCAACAGCAGAATAGGCTTAAACATATAGTGTTAAGTTTAAATAAATACTCAATATGCAAATATTAAAATGTCAGAATGACAGTTGCAAGATAAGGAAAATAGACAAAAATATACTCTTTAGCCTATGAGTAATATATTTCAGGAATTACCACCATCAGGCCAACATTAATGATCAAGGTTTCACACATATATTTGTAAAAAAAAAAAATCAAACTGTATGCTGACCTTCAGTAAAGCCTGGTAGGTTTGGATCCTCTCCACTGGTCGCTGGAGGAAAGTGAGGACATCCATGACAGGAGCGTCAGCCGTGTTACCAGAGTCCGGTAACTCCTGAAGTGTAATGAGCAACACATTAAAGAAATCATTAGATCTGTGTAATAATGTTACTATTCATCAGCACAGTGTTCTTGTTAAATGTTTAATACAAACATATTTTGTGAATACTTTGAAATACTGCTGGACTGCCTTGTCAGTGACGCAGGCCTCTGCTTGTGCTTGTCCCACCATGTAGTGAAGATACTTCTCAAAGTCCTCCGTGTGCTTCATCAGATGCATCGCCACATCGTCGTCTGTGGCGCACTCTCTCAGCCCGGGAAGGATAGACCTGAGGAGACATAAAATAATGTTAACTTCATACAGACAGCTGGCTGCACACATCTCTATATGAGACATGCAACAGTATCTCTCTTCTTAAAAACAAAGTAAGAGGCAACAGGAGAACAGGAGAAAAAGTACAGTACAAACCTCTATGGATTGAGTATGAATGCATACAGGTGATTTTTGGTAACATGGTTTGATAATTGTGTATTATTTATTTGCATGTTGTATAAACACATTCAAATGAGCATTATATTAGTTTTATTACACAGCCTTGTTGAATACTCCATTCTGATTGGTCAATCACAACATTCTGAGGTCTGTTATTTCTGAAGAGCAGACCGTCGTCAAGTATAGCAGACCGTTGCTATGCATAGTAGCTCATTGCCATATAAAATAGACTGTTGCTAAGGGCTGTGTGCTGGAGGACGCACGTCGATCACTCTGCAGAAAGCTTGTGGCAAAACAACAACAATATTTTAGCTTCCCGTTACGCTTTCTAAAATTAATTTAATATATTTGGAGAGCACAAAACACTGGATTGATGGTTAATGGCTGAACTGCCCCCTGCCCTGCGTCTGGGTTTCTATTTTCAATAATGACCAGCTCGTTCTACATCATCCCTTACATAATACATAAAGCTGGGTATTGGTACTCGATACCTTTATGGTTTATGGAAATAACCCAGTAGCAAGAAGTATCGAAATCTCTCCAGTCAAACGATACCTGCATTTGATCCTTTTTATACCCAGAGATGGAAAAAAAACACTAATGGTTTTGTTTGCAGCCAATCACTGCAAGCGTTCGATTTAATGCAACGTGTGATTGGTCAACTTCCGCAGCAGCTACGACCCATACAGTCTGTGGCGAGGTGAAGTCGAGCGTGGTGTTTTTCACGGATTTGGCAGTTCAGCGTGCTGGGATGCCACCAAAAATGTTCAAAGAATGGTTCGAAAGTATGCTATACTACATGCCTGTGGCATTTTAATAACTTGAACACTTTCAAAATGTATTTGTGTAAAAATCATTTGGATGGGGAGGAGTGGTGGCATGTTACGCAACTGAACAGAACTTCCATTTACATGATAAGAATCGAATGAAGTAGAAAAAAAGTATCAAATGAAGTACTCGGTATCGGTATCACTTTAAGGGTACTGGCATTGGTACTGGTATGATACCCAGCCTTAACAATACAAGTACAATACATTTCTTGTGCGTGTATTACCTCTCATGCAGAAACACAATGTCCTTGATATTCCTGAAAATGATCTCTTTCTGGTTGAGGATGTTAATGGGCACGTGGGGACTAGAGTCCAAATAATTCAGCTGGTGAGAGGAGAACAGCTTCATCTCCTTCACAAACTCCTCCTCTCCATCAATCAGGCCTTGGATCAACTGGCTGGAGATAAAAAGGGAAGTTGATGCAGATTAGATGTGATGCAGCAGTATTTGTTTTTACTGTTCACATCTGAGATTTGTTATTTGAACAAATTAGTTCTACGTCATCACAAAAGCTATTAAGATGGTGCAAGAAACAGCCAAATAGTAGAAATTATAATAAACATACATACAATTAATCAATAAATATAATTACAAGTATATCCAATAACAACTGTGACAGCATATAGTGTAACTGCAGGATGACGGACCTCAGAGCTCTCCTGTACTCTTCTCCTGTAGATCCAATTCCATCAAGATCCTCTTGAGGCGCTCTCAGTTGCGGGAAGGTCTCCTGTTCAAAAGACTTTTATTATTAAAAGCCATTTCATTTCTCATTACTTGATGAAATTAATGTATCTGCTGGCAGCCCACCATTGCAAACCTACAGTATACGATTAAGGTTTCAGAATATGTTTACGGAGTATGGGAGTTGACATCTGGGTTTATACACCCTACCTTCCTCTTCTTCTCCAGGTAGGCTGGACACACCCATCCCTGTCGAGCAGGGTTTGTTTTGGTGGGTTTGGTCCTCACCAGCCACCTGTCAGGATGAACAGAGTCCAGGACCTCCACAAACTGGCCCTCCTTCAGAACAAAACTGTCCTTATTTCCGCTGTTTGGACTGCAATCAGCTCGAGCCACATACATTTCAAATGTCTGAGGTGAAAAAAAGCAAATATGTTACATACGTTGAGGCTCATACAATCAAATGGGCAATATTACTTTTTCAGATTGTTACTACTACTACTAGTAATACAATGCATACGTCCAAAATATAAAAAAGTACCTCTCGTCTATCCTCTTCTCCTTCTGACTCGGATCCAGAGACGGTACTAGTTAAGGGGGTGTGAGCGCGGTGGTGCTTAGGAGATGGTGTCCTCATTTTACTTTCATGAGCCCCTATACAATTCAAGAAGATCGCTATAATATACCTGATAGGAAACTTAGTAGAGAGGTGAAAAACAATTAAAAACAGCAATAAAAGAAATCAACGTTGCTGACCTTTGACCTTCAGTAGTTGCTTTGGAGGTTGTGGAGGAGCCATTTGTTCTTCATCATCTTTTGGAGGCACTGGGTCAGCTGCTTTTGTCACTTCCCTGTAATAGTATTCATAAATATGTTTGCATATCTTCATGAGAATATAAAAGATTAGCAATAAAAGTCCGATAACAAAAGCCCTCTGACCTGGGTACAGCTGGGCCAGCCTCAACAGGTTCCATCATATCCGGAGCTGTGTCGTAATCCGAGGGACTCGACACTGTTGGAAGCAGAAACTCATTTTTCTTATTTTACCTTTTATTTTACCAGGAATATTCCCATTGAATTCAGAATCTCTTTTACGGAGGACTCCTGGCCAAGACAGCAGCATAAAAAGTTTCACATAAAAGAACAAACAAGAGACTTAAAACAAAACAGTGAATTGCATCAAACAATGAATTAGCAGCAATCAGCAACAGGGCATGTGCATTCAGTGGTCAAATAGTAATCCTGTTTTTATAATCTTCCATGCCTATACAATATAGTTTAAGGTGACTCTGTAGCTCACACCAAGATGAGGGTGCAAAAACTTTAAAAGGACTTTCACCAAAAACAGTGCAGGTTCGAGGAATGATGCACATAAGTTGTCCATGTGACCAAAGGTTGCAGCTACTGTTTTAGGAGTCAGTAGAGAACATAAATAAAGAGGCAGTCATATAAAGAAGAATGTACATTATGTACTATACCGTAAATATATGGCCAAGTGTCAGAGACATGTCTCTGATTATTAAGATATTAAGATATGTAATGCTAATTATGAAAGTATGTGTCATCATGACCATAGTTTTGTTATCCAGAGGCCTCTCTGTCCTTCCTCATTGTCTGTATGCAGCGACGTGGCTCCAGGAGTCTCAAGGTTACGATAAGACATCAGTCTGTTGTGACTACATGTATGACATGGGACACACTGTATAACATTAACATGTTTGATTATAACATATTTCAAGCTTTTGGTACTGTGCAGACTCTGGTTGCTTAAAATGGAGCATTTCAGACAGAGGGTGAATACAGGCATATACTGACATACAGTTTGAGAAAAAGAAAGTGTTTTTTGAACATTAAAACATGTAAACATGTTCTAGTAGAAACCACAAAATACAAGTATGAACCTGAAAATGAGAACAATATGTCCCCTTTAAGTTTTGAGATATCTGTCTCTGAGATTTATTCCTCCACCCCAGGAAAGTGGAAACAAATGGAATTTCATTTGCTCACAGCATTGAAAATCACATTTAAATAATTCAACAGTAGTGCATCTTTCCAGCAACAATGTCCTGGTTACTTTGGTTTTAATCCAAAGACCACACTGACAGCAGTTTTCACTGGAGCTACAGTGCAGCCCCATTTTAAATCACTCCGAAAAACACACTTGTATAAAGCTGCTTTTAACTCTTAACGCTGATGCTTTTATCTCGGTCTTATCTGTCTTTACTTACATATTTACTCATGTCTTTTTGTTTTATTCATTATATTGTTTTTGTAGTTATGTGCAACTACCCCTGTAATACTTGTTTTCATTGCCTTGTTGTTTTATGTGTGTACAACACTTTGTAACTCTGTTTTAAAAGGTGCTATATATATAAATAGTTATTACTATTATTATTACTTTCTACCAAAAGAAGTTGAAATGTTGATCACCCATTGCTCTCTGGATTAGAAAAAATAACCAGGACACTAAACACAGAAAGAGATGTTGCTGTTTTTGAAATGTTATAATTCCTGTGAGCACCACAAACATGTATGAAAGTAGAAGCAGAAATGCCAGAAACTGATATTGGGCAAATAAAATTAAACCTATATGCACGGCTACATAGCAGCAGTGGTGGAATGTAACTAAGTACATTTACTCAACTACTGTATTTAATTACACATTTGAGGTACTTGTACTTTACTTGATAGTAAAGAGTTTATAAAATATAAAAAATGTTATACATTAAACTACCCAACAATATATATATAAGCCTATAAGTAATGATAATTAATCAATTAGTTAATTGACATAACTATTTTGTTTCAGTCATTTTTTTCATGTAAAAATAAATAAATAAATAATGTTTCCAGCTTCTCAAATATGAGGATTTTTCTGCATTGAGTACTTTTACGTTTAATACTTTAAGTACATTTTCCTGATTATACTTACATACTTTTACTTAAGTAACATTTTCAATGCAGGACTTTTATTTGTAACAGAGTATTTTTAGAGTGTGGTATTAGTACTTTTACTTAAGTACAGGATGTGAATACTTCTCCCCCCACCAGTAGAAGTTTTACAAACTGCAGTTTTAATTAGGGGCTGGAGCGAGTAATAAGTAATGGTACTTAAGTTAAATATTGCTCAAGTAGATTCTGGATTAGTTGAGTTGAAACTCCAAGTTAAAGTACACAAACAGCTCTTCTCTGTCGCAGGTAAATTATCATGAAAAGACCAACAGGACATTCTGATATTGTCTGTTGCTCTCCAACACAGTATGAGAGACAAGAGTTTCCTAAAATATAATATTCTTGATTTATTATGTAATTTATAATGTGAAGTCCTCCAATCCATTCACATTAATTATCTATACCTGCTTATCCTTTAGCAGGGTGGCAGGTGGCTGACATTGAGCGAGAGGTGGGGTACACCTGGACAACTCATAATTTTATTAATGAACAAAGATGGATTATTTTGACCCCTAGAGGCTCCACAAATTCCCAGGTTCACTGCATGTTAATTGGATTTGGTAATTCAATTAAAAAGGTGCATTTGTTAAAGAACTAGTACCACTAAAGTACAATATCAACTAAAGTGGGTCTGGTATTGTTGCCTTATCTTTTAGCGCTGACTCAAAACTAATATTATTATAGTTTATATGGAGCTCACATGGTGCACATTCCAAAATCAGGTTGTGTTTAATCACATTACGCAAACTGGAAGGAGAAGTTGTGATGTCAGTGCCACAGAGACGTCGAGAGCGCAGATGCAGAAGACCCAGAAACGCTGACCAATCGGAGCAGACTGGGCTTTTTTTTTTCAGGAGTTGGATTAAAGAGACAGGCGCTAAAACAGAGCATTTCAGACAGAGAGTGAATACAGGTACATTCAGACAGATGGTATGAGAAAAATAACATTAAAGCTTGTAAACATGTTCTAATAAGAAACCCTAGAAAAGTGGCAGCACACACAGCTCCAAAGTCTTGAATGATGTATCGGGATCAAATAGACAAAAACACCGGCACTCACAGATAAGTAGTAGTCTCTTCTTTATTTTGGACAAAATAAAGAAGAGACTATTATTATCTGTGAATGCCGGTGTTTTTCTTGATCTAATAGAAACCCAAAATACAAGTATAAACCTGAAAATGAGCATACGCTCCCTTTAAATGAATAGTTCAACATTTAGCGGGGCGTGAGATGAGAAGATCGATACCATGTTATTAAATACTTTGGAAAAGTTCTATTGAGAGCAGACTGGACGCTAACAGCAGAAAGGAGAATTACAGGTGTCTTGATTTATCCACTTACATTGAAAAGAAAGACAAGAGAGGACAGATTTTTACCCAACCAGGTTTTTTTTATTTGGAACAGAGTGGCAGATTAGTGACAGGGCGGTGGCGTGGAGGATCCGCCTCCTCTCGCTCACTCAGCCAATGACAGAAACTCAGCCTTAAAAAAATGCAAATGTATAAAAACAGGAATGGGAACAGCAAACATAGAGTAGTGTAGCCTCCGTTGGGCTTCACACACACTAACACACACACATGCGTACCTACACTCACACACGTACAAATTCACCCTCTCACACACACACATACACAGGCACACACACGCATCACGCACACGCACGTCTTATTTGGCTACGCAGGCTTAGATGGGTACAAACACACATGTTTACACTTTGACAGTCACTTTAAAAAAGACAGTACGTGTTAAGATCATTCCTGCCTGTGAGAAAGTGGCGTGTTGTCTGTCCGTCTGTCCTGCGGCAGAGAGACAGACAGGCAGACAGTCGGACAGTGAAAAGACACAGTCAGTGTGTGTGAAAGCCACTGTGAGGGACCAGCTGCCCCTCAGTCAGCAGTGAACAGACCAAACACTCGCACACACTCACACACACACACGCACACACACACACGTCGACAGGCTAGTCAGTGTACACAAGAGTCTGCTGTGAAATACCAAGGTGAAGCACTCAAGCACACACACACACACACACAGGTGGCGCGTTTAGATGAGGTGTACACACACATATTCTCACACTGGCGAGGGGGCAGGCGACATACACACGCACACGCAGGAGTGGAAGAGGTGTGTTACCTGTCTGTGGAAGAGCGTGAGAACTGCTGGAGTAGGTAAACACACACTCGACCACAGTACATTCCAACTTTAACTCACCCCTCTCTTCTTTCAGATGCACAGAAACACACACAGACACACAGACACACACACACAGACACACTCCCACACACACACACACACACCCACACACACACTAGTATAGTTTTGACTCCCATGCATTTTTGTTCTACAGTACTGAGTATAATAGAAGCTACTAGCCCAGTCGCACTGGTGTGGTTATTGTTACAATCTCTTAGATAGAAG
>JAOVVB010214297.1:0-10665 GCA_028570985.1 Heterobranchus longifilis
GATCCTGTTAGCGACCAATGTTGACTCACGTTTTCACCTGTGCTCGATCACTTTCCCTTTTAGTTTTTCTGTTTTTCCTTCCTTGTTGCTGGTCTTGCTCCAGTATCAGCCAGAACCACAATATATAAGTTGAAAAATAAAGTTCTGTGAGTCTGGATAACTGAGTCCATGATGTAAACACAGGAACCTCTGTCTGCTCCGACCCGGGAACATGTATATTAATATAACTACATAGAAGTAGAGCAATGTAGAATCTTCTCTCTGATGGGCTGGTTTGCTCATGTAGGTCATATAGAGACATAGGTACATAAATGAAGACTGTTTCAGAACCAGTCAAAAAGTCCTCGTAGGGCCTTTAACAGTGTTGGGCGTGTATGTTGAATGTTCTTTTATATTAAAAGATAATAATTCTCTGTGTTGGTGATACGTTTCTGTGTTCTCGTCTCCAGGACTGTTCCAGAGGGCGATCGCTCAGAGCGGCACCGCTCTGTCCAGCTGGGCGGTCAGTTTCCAGCCCGCTAAGTACGCCCGCATGCTGGCCCGGAAGGTGGGCTGTAACCTGGAGGACACGGTGGAGCTGGTGGCCTGCCTTCAGAGAAAACATTACAAGGAGCTGGTGGATCAAGACATCCAGCCGGCCCGCTACCACATCGCCTTTGGACCCGTTATTGATGGAGACGTTATACCTGATGACCCTCAGATACTCATGGAGCAAGGTATCACTCTACTTTGAGGAATAGCTCACCTGCAAAATCACCATTTGTACATCGATTAGTCAGCGAGTGTCGCAGCTCTGCCTCGCTGATCATGAGAGCTGTGACTGTCGCACTGAATAACGGGGGATGTATTGAGTCTTATTGTGAAAAATAAACAGGAAATGAAATGTGTTTATCATTGTTTTACAGCCACTCTGGTGAATATGAACACCAGATGTGAGATTACAGGAACGTCTGCCATGATATCATACATATTCCTGAATTCAGGTACATTTAATGAACCTAGAAAAAAATCTACAGTCAGTGTCTACCGGCGACACACAGCATCACTTTGCACTTGTTCTGACTCTGTGGGCTTTCTGCTACTGTCGCCCCAACTCCAGTGATGTCATCGACCACGTTGACCAATGGTGTAACTTCATCACTCAGTCAGTCAGTCAGTCAGCGACAGAGTTCCTCGTTCATTGGGCTGATGCCACAGCTTTGCTGCGGCCCAGCCAAAAATAGTAAATTTGATGTACTTTGAAACTGCAGATAGAGAAAAGGCAACCAGATGACGTGATAAACTAAAAATCCAGAGTGTGGGGCGTTGAGGGAGGAAGACAAAGCGAGAACAGAAAGTAATGTAAATGATAATTATTTACACGATATTATCATGTGTGTTAGTAACACGGTTATCATCAGTACCGGTATATCAGGACACCCCGACTTCACTTCATTAAGACTTCTTGTTCTTGTAGCATCCCGACACCGGCTCCCCGTTTGTTTTAGAATTGATTTTAAGATATCGTTGATGACTTTCTCAAAGACCGGGCTCCAGACTACGTTTATGAACCGGTGCGTAGTCTGAGATCCTCCAGCAGAGGTCTTTTGTCTCTTCCAGGGGCCCGGCTAAAAACTAAAGGGGACAGAGCTTTTGCAATCCGGGCCCCGAGGCTCTGGAACGACCTGCCCGAGGAAATCAGGCTGTCTGAGTCAGAGTCGTCTTTTAAGTCTCTTTTTTTATCGGAAAGCATTTCCTGATTTTATCTGAGATGCCTCTGTTTTATTGTTTTTATTTTTATTGTATTTTTTTATATTTATTTCCATACACATTTACCTTCATGCATTTTATGCTTTTATTTTATTTTTTTAAACTTTTCTTCTGTTTTATTGTAAAGCACTTGGGTGCTATATAAATAAAGTTTATTATAAAATGTATTATTATTTGTTCACCGCAGAGACAGAAACGTTTTCTTCATGAATTCAACCTCACAGTGATTCTCAGTGAAGAACTGATGTACAAATGATCATTTTTGCGGGTGAAGTATTCCTTTAAGAGCCAGCAGTTTCCAACAACTTTCTCACTTTATTTATATCTGTACTTTGTAACGACCGTCTCTTTCACAGGAGAGTTCCTCAACTATGACATCATGCTGGGCGTGAACCAGGGCGAGGGCCTGAAGTTCGTGGAGCTGATCGTGGACAACGAGAACGGCGTGCAGGCGAACGACTTTGACTACGCCGTGTCCAGCTTCGTGGACGACCTGTACGGCTACCCGGAGGGCAAAGACATCCTGCGAGAGACCATCAAGTTCATGTACACAGACTGGGCCGACAGGCACAACCCGGAGACCCGCCGGAAAACGCTGCTGGCGCTCTTCACCGATCACCAGTGGGTGGCACCGGCCGTCGCCACGGCCGACCTGCACTCCAGCTTCGGGTCACCGACGTATTTCTACGCCTTCTACCACCACTGTCAGACTGAGCAGGTGGGTCTGTCTGCAGGACCAGACTTGTTCTGTGACTCTGTGGGTGAATCTCTGTGCTCAGAGACCAAATCATTCCTAATCTGAGATATTATAAATGCTTTCTGTGAAGACACATCTATAGTGCATTACTGGGGCATTCATAGTGAATTATAATGCTGCATAACTACACTCATAAACACACACACTGCTTTTTGATGCACGATATCAACAGTCATAAAACATTATACATGTGACTTATAATGAAGTATAAGCTCAGGGCTGCACCTAAAGATTATTTTCATAATCGATTAATCTGCTGATTATTTTCTCGATTAATCAGCTAATGGTTTGGTCTATAAAATAGTGGAAAATATCCATCCCAGTTGTTTTTAAATGTCTCAGTTTGTCCAGAACTCAAAGATATTCAGTTTAATATGATATAAAACATAGAAAAACACAAATATATTTAGTTTAATATGATATAAAACAGAGAAAAACTAAAAGATATTCAGTTTAATATGATATAAAACAGAGAAAAACGTGAAATCTCCATATTTTAGAGGAAAACAGCATTTTCTGACATCTGTGACTCCACCCTGATGTAAAGTCTTTGGGGCGAGCGGGAACTCTCAGTTTGCACCATCTGGAGCAAACCAGCATGTTTTTGCATCCATCCGTGTCTTCTGATAACTTAGTATGCAGTGGCAGCGCCTCGGGGACGAGCATTTTCCCTCAGCTTGAACACACCTCCAGGCTCTAACAGAATCACTGTACACACTTCCATGAGTTAATAACCATCAGTGAAAAGCAGGCAGCCTGCAGCCGCCTCCACACTAACTTTTACAAGAGGCTCCTTTGTGTCACATTTGGGCAGAAATCTGCTTCTGATTGTTTTCGAGCACAAAACTGAATTTCTTTGTGACATGAAGGCAGATTGCATTACAGCACAAAGAGACAGCACTTCAAAAAGCTCTGATTTTATTCCAATTATATTATTGTAACTGACTAGTTGGTAGCATAAGAAGTGACACTTTTTCTAGTTTTGGGCTTTTTTACTCCTAGTTTTGTATAACTACTTCCTGCGTATTTAATTGTTTGCTTATACACAGCAGCGCCGACTAATTATAGAGTTCTGGAAGGAAATGAGGAGTGGTGATTAAATCCCCACATTTTCTTTTGGCATATTTTTTTCATTCAAGTTGTATTTCAAATGTTTTGTTAAAAATTCAGCACAAAGCCATCGTCTTCTGTCTGCGCCATTTCCCATCTGTAATACAATGAATAATGGGCCAGATATGGTAGGCAAAAATAATATTAAGAACTTATCTCATTTCCCCCTTTTTCTCTGTCAAAAAGTATTGTATTCCCAGCTTCTCTGATGTGTCCGTGTCTGTGTACGGTCACATTATCCTCTGTGTGTCAGCAGCAGAAATACTGCCTTTCACTGTCCTGCATCTGTCACACAAATGTAATAATCCTGATGTGATCTGATTCTTCTGCTGCTCATTAGGTACCTCCGTGGGCAGATGCAGCACACGGAGACGAGATCCCGTATGTGTTTGGCCTGCCGATGATCGGACCCACGGAGCTGTTTCCCTGCAACTTCTCCAAGAACGACGTGATGCTCAGCGCCGTCGTCATGACCTACTGGACCAACTTCGCCAAAACAGGGTATGACGACACTACGATACAATACAAAATCGCTTTCTGTGTGTCGTCCCCACGGGCCGGGACAGTGCCATCGTAGCTCAAATGTACTGTAAGTTAGTTTGAAAGTCCATTTTTACACATTAAATACACAAACTGAAGTAGCTGCAACTTAAAGAAGCATTTGGCTGCTGGTTAAGGCCTCTGTCAGTCAAATCTGACGCCGTCTGGAGTTAGAAAAAGTAATGATATTTGAAATTTCGAGTCATGAGGCCAGAGAAAACTAGGCAGACAGGATGCAGCTGCTCCCATCGCACTTTCCTACAACTCCCAGGGTGCTTTGCGCCCCTCCTTTGGAAAGACACGCCCCAGGTACCAGGTAACTCAGAAAGACTCTCCTGTTTGTTTGCTCTGTACTTTCGACCAGAACTGTCGGCGAAACAATGAGTTTTACTGAACTTACAAAGAAAAAACAGATCGTCATGGTGACCAGCTGCGTCGTACCGGCGTGCAAGGAGAGCGAGAGGAAAACAGAATCTGCTGTATTGAGTATTACCGCTTTCCAGTCAAGGAGGAAGAACATTGCAAACAACGGCTCAGAGCGGTAAATAATAAATAAATACAGTGAAAATACACCGGTGGATCGTCTAAAAACCTCCAGGTATGCAGTCTACATTTCACATCTGATGAAATATGATGACAGAACTTATGGGAGGCGAGGGAGAGAGGAAACTCACCGCTGTTTCATCAATTAATTTGAGCACAAAACACGACGAGGATCAGACGTCTACTGAACTATACGCTGCTTATCAGGTAACCCAGAAACCAGCATGGATTATAATGCACCTACTCCATGGTCATCTGTCCCGCTGGCTTCTGGTTGTTTTGTTTTTTTTCAAGTTGATTTGGACAATTGATCCAGCAGCACGCCTCGGTCCATAGTGATGCAAAACATTAGTGGTTAGTTCCTCTACAACCTGTATTTCCTCAGCGCTATACTCAAACAGATAGCTCTTTATTTATTTATTTATTTATTTATCAAATGTAGGTCTGCGTGATCTCTCCTGCGTCTGTGTTTAAACTTTGTTTCGCTTTTCAGCAGTCAAGTTAGACTACTGAAACCCGACATTTCCTGATTTTGCTGCTTCACAATAAAAGCTCATGAATAGCAAAAGAAATGGGGACTTTTATTGTGAAGAATATACAGGAAATGAAATGTGTTTATCACAGAATTCGCAGAGCTTCATCAGCGTCTCTGCTGCTCTGGTGCGCTGATTACAAAATAAATGAAATATAAAGAAAAGAAGAAGGCTCTGTCGTACAGAAGCTGCAGGACGGACAGTTTTGTGGACGCAGCCTGACTCAACTGAAAATAACACAAATGATCTAAAGTCTAAATAAGTCGGTTTCCACTGCTGAACGTTGAACTAATCGTTAAATTATTTCATGCTGTGAGGGAAAGCTCCGGCCTGCACATCAAAACATCAAAAATCACTTACACGGCGTCTTTTCTCATTAAAAAATAAAGTTAAAATAATATAAATAATATAACCTTCATTCAACTAGAAAGTCACATTGAGATTAAAAGCTCAAGTGAAAAAAAGATGCTTCCAAAATCAGGTCGGAGGTAGAGGAGTAATCTGATTACTGGCCTGTAATGCAGTGTGGTACTCAGCCTACGAGCCTCCACATGTTTATATTAACCTCGTTGTACAAAGGTCAGCCACAGGCTTATTTAAACTATTTGTGTTGCCATTTGTTCTGCAATCGCTCCTCCAGCACTTGACAACACGCAATTACCATTACAACACGGTGAACTAATTGATAATTTCTCTGTAATTGTGTTTCCTCAGTATTAACCTACATTTGATGACCAGGAGTGGTGGATTGTGCTATCGTGTTTTATGGACTGTGCAGTGTAATTGGTATTCTATGCAGAGACCCTCTACATATCTTCAAATACATTCTTAATTAATAGTCGTAGCCGGAAGAGTGACATTCTCGATGGGACAAAATTAAAATCCGCCCCCCCCCCCCTGTCTCACGCTGCCTCTGAGCATATAGTCATGGCGGTAATTGTTTTTCCAGAGCGTAATGGGGGGGACATTGGCTTTTTCTGTGCACTGCCCAGTAGCCCTGAGGGGAAGAGAAAGACACTAATGATCTACATATATAACCCCAAATTGACGTGGAATGCCGGGTACCTGGGAGATTTATGCCGCCAATTTGAATGGTTAAGCGTGTTCCTGATGAGGTCTGGCTGGCTCCATGTGCCGCTCTCAGACAATGGGCCTCCGTACATCACATGGCCGCCTCTTTTCTGCTCACATTAAGTGTAAGGGGGTCTATCTAGCAGTAAGCTCCTCTGTGTATACCAGGGCCTCACCCATACAGATTTCTGAGACAGATACCGAAAATTCACAGATTTCTGATCTAGTGAATTTAGAGCTGGAATTAAAATAGATCAATGTGATGATGCAAAGGTACTCAGAAGGCTGCTTTCTTAAACAAATAACTTTATTTAAGAATATTTAACATTATTATACAATATTATAATTATACAATGTATAAAATTGTCAAACAATTGATGAAACAACAAATGAACACTGAGAAAAATAAAGAATAAATAAAAATAAAATACATAGTTAAATAAACATGAGCACTGTGTGTTCAGTATCAGTCAATTACTGACCATTTAAATGAAAAATAAATAAAAAATAAAGTAAATAGTGCTGTATGTTCACAATCAGTCAATTGCTGACTATTTAAATAAAAACAAATAATATAACTAAATAAACATCAGTACTGTGTGTTTAGTATCAGTCAATTACTGACCATTTAAATAAGAACTACATAATGACATCATTTCTAAATCACCCCAAGCATTGTTTTCTGCATTTAAAAAAAGTTTTCATATTGTTGCATATCTGAAAACATATACGCTGATAGACTGTACTTATATCACACTTTTCTAGTCTTTGCGATCACTCAAAACTCTTTTGCAATACCACAGTGATACACTGGTGGCAGAGGCTGTACCTGCTCATTAGCAGGTGTTACACCAATTAAATTATTTACGCACCGCCCCCACCGCCTGCTTTTTTAATAGAGATTAAACCCCATTTAGTTTATTTTTGCAGCACACACTCCATGTCTGCACCGCAAATCTAGGGTTACCTTCTAGACACGACCCTGCAGCAGCAGCACAGAGGAGCCAGATTTCACTTTCACCACAAGACGATGGCGGAGGAGTCAGAGTCAAAGAGAAAAGATGAAGAGTCAGATCATTCATATCTGTATCGTTTATTAGAGTATCAGTGTGTTTTCTTGCAAGATTCACCTGCGACTCGCAGAGAAAACAAACAGAGATCCTGCATCGCTAACGAGGGAGAGAGAGAGAGCTCCGGGTCCCGACTGCAGCCAAGATGTTCATTTGGAATTAATTTATGCTTCTTACAGTACTGTAGCCTTTATTAAAAGATTATTAAATTATCACAATTTGTTAACTATATTACCTTTTGTTGAATACATGCTTTGAAACAGGCGTCAGGTGGGTCTGCTGTCAGTCTGTCATCACAGCGCTGTTTGTCTCCTGTGAGCGATGATGATTCCACAGCAGTGTTATTTAATAAAGTATCAATAATGTTAATGCTAATTACATCAATTTAATGTTTTCATTTCACATTTTGGGAAGCGGGCAGCGCCGAGGGCCACTTCTGCCTCGTGTCTGAACACAAAATGATCCGTGCAGCAAAAGCTCGACTGCAGCGCATCCATCCGTGGTGCGCTTAGGGTGTATCCGGTAACACCGGTGTTGTCACAGGTTTAATAACTGGTGGAAAAATGTCCCCACCGTGGCATCCCTACTGCTCATCAGGAGTGATAAACCTTCGATGGCTGTGCCTACGGGAGCAATTTGGGGTTCAGTATCCAAGGATACGTCAACATGTAGTCTGCAGGGAGCGGGGATCGAACCACCGACCTTCTGCTCAGTGGACGACCGCTCTACTAACAGAGAGACTGATAGATGCTGATGCATTGGTGATGAGGAGGAGTTCATACGGGGTGACCGACCTCCATTTGCAGCTGAGTTCATTCTTGTGTTATTTTGGCTTAATTCTAATGTTTACCAAAGTAGATGGTACATAAAAATAGTAGCTTTTTCTTAATTTGGTTTATAGCAGCCACTGAAGCATATGCTTTATGGAAATGATCAACATGGTTGAACTGCATCTTTACCCAAACACATCCCCTGGCTGGAAGCTTCTGATAAATTATATATAAATAAGTTCACTCAACGAGCCATCCATAATTTAAATAACTGTGACATTAGCATTTGAATAAAACTTCAAATGAGAGAAACTTCTGATGTTATTAGCTATCTTAAGAATCTGTAGAAAACCAATCATCTGTGAGCAATACCTCTTCTGACCTTTTTTTTTTATCAGGTGTGAGATCTCAGAAACTGTTGATTAATATTTGATGAAACCTGGGGGCTGCATCTCAGCACTGCATTCCAGTATTTTCATAATTACACTCATTAGCCTGAGGGAGATGCTACACTTAGGTCAAAATTAAAATTTTAATAAACAGACGGTCCCAAAAGATCCACTCCACCTTTAGTTTAAATTTAGTGCGCCCTAAAAAATAAATAACTACAAAGTGACATGAGTATTACTGATTGGCCAGGTGTGTTTGTGTCTTGTTCTGGAGTAAAACCATCAGCAGGTCTCACCGCTCTCTGTCCTCTTATCTTCAGGGATCCAAACCAGCCGGTCCCCCAGGACACCAAGTTCATCCACACCAAGCCCAATCGTTTTGAAGAGGTGGCTTGGACACGCTACAACCAGAAAGACCAGCTTTACCTCCACATCGGCCTGAAGCCCCGCGTGAAAGAGCACTACCGCGCCAACAAGGTACGCTCACATATTACTGCAGCAGCTTTCTGTTTCACACTCACCAGAGCCACAACTCAACCCAAACCAGCTTTCTGTTTTTTTTATTTTTATAAACACACTATCCACATTCAAATGAATGGGACAACTTGCGTTTTCGCCGGAGCACAAAAAAAACGAAGGGATGCACCGATATCGAATATCGGGCCGATACTGACTCAAATAGCTCAAATGGGGCCGAGCTATTCAATTCAAGTCTATGTGCGTACTAGTCAAGCGTCAGCAGCGTGCCGGTGGCAGACCGCCGCACGGCTGGGAGAAAAACAAACATGTCTGCCGTGTGGAGATATTTCTTCTGAGACATGTAAAAAACTAAATCTGCCGTTCTGGGTGAAAATAACAGAAGTCATGATGAAATATTCTGACAAGAACATTGATTTATGTCACAAGTTTGATCGCTCGTTTCACCACAAATAGTGACGGATGTGTTGTGGATGCGAGGGGCGTTCGTGTGTCATTAGAAAGGTGGGAATTTGTAGTTTCTGGTGATACAAGATGTGTTCAGGTATCTTTAAAATCGTGGGAATTTCTTGTTTTTGGTGATTACTTTCATGCAAACTTATTACGGATCTTTTGATCATAACTTGCATATTTACCTTGCATATTAACTTATATTTACGACGTATATAATTGTCTGACTTAATAGTTAAAATGCTTTGTAATAAGACATATTTTGGACAACATACAGTTGGTTCAAAGATTTTGTGGTATCATGGCGCTGGCTGACTTTTTTTTTTTTTTTTAACAAATATGTATTTGTTTTTGAGCTTGTAACAGTACACAGCAGAGTGCAAACATAAGGAATACAGTGTTAGTGTACATACAAATAAATAATCAAATTAAATAGACAGCCACATACCACAACAAAACAGAAATAATAAGATAAAATAAAAGCAAACAAACAAACAAAAATGCTATATGTGAGGAAAGTGTGTGCTGTTACAGAGATAATGTAGTTATTGAAAAATAAGTACATATAATTATGGAGACAGTTCAGTAAAGGTTTCACCACAACACCATGACAACATGATGACAATAATGGGTTACTGCCCAGCCATACGTTCTGCCTAAAAATGAAATCAAAAGGAAGAAAATCTGCAGCTGTTAAAGTGAGCTGTATGTTAGCAGAACTTTGGAATATATTCTATAAAGCAGATGGATAATGTCTGAAGTTGCAAGTTTTGTGCTGGCTCAGTTTTAATAGATTACAACAGTAACTTATGCTGCACTGCTAACCTGCTCTGGAGCAGGAAAAATTAAAAGGACAGATTAAAACTCACCTGTTTCCAACATCATCACTCCACTGAATAGACGTTCTATACGAGATAATGTAGAACGAGCCGCTCATTATTGTGACTAGTCCTGCATCACCCTGAAGGTTCTGCATTATTCCGCTTATTACATGGCTATTTACTAAAGAAATCAATCATTTGACATAAAATATTGATTTAGAAATTATTTTATTGATTTTAAAAAGACTTCATTGCTTCCGCTAAAAAAAAGTCTGTTAGCTTACGGTTGGAACAGCGTCCTCTCCTCGGCACAGATGCATAAAATGAGCGCAGCTGAATGAGGTTTTCTGCTCCGTAACTCTTCTGTTGACATTTTCTTTTGGAT
>JAOVVB010214307.1:0-10665 GCA_028570985.1 Heterobranchus longifilis
ATGTTTATCAGTACATTACAGAAAATAATGAACTTTATCACAATATGCTAATTTTTTGAGAAGGACCTGTATATACATATATGTAATATGTAATAATAATATAAATACATATAATATATATTTAATATTCTACCTATTTTGGGGGGTCAAAGCATTTTAGCTCAGTATCTTACAGTATCTGAAAGTTATCGTAGTCCAAAAATCTCTCTTTTTTTAACTCACTCATTTTCTATTTCACTCATTCCCTATATTGCTTAATTTCCGAGTCTTTATATTGTGGGAGGAAACCATAGTACCAGGACAAAACCCACCAAACACAGAGAGAACACGCAAACTCTACTCACACAGACCAAAGGCAAGAATCGGACCCTCAACCCTGGAGGTGCGGGATCACAGTGATAACCACCACACCATCAAGCCGCCACCCTTTTCCATTACTATTTCCACAAATTTCCACAAAATTTCTACAAATTCCATAATATTTAGAATGACAGGATCTATCTTTGCATTTCAGAAGTAGGGTATTAATAAAAATAAATAGTTCACTTGCAGAAATCATTTTTAAAAATCAGTTTAATCAAGGCTGTACTGAAATGGCAGGATTTTGCAAGGGAAAAAGTTCTAATTGAAAATTATTTCTAAAAATCAATGTGTTAGAGCTTAAACCACTTTATTACATGTGTTAATTGGTTAGTTATTTCACATCATTATTCGATTTCATTATTTTTGTGGAGGGTGCCAATAATTTTGCAATTGACTGTATGTTAAGAGGGAACAGGTGCAGGATTGAGATGCTAACAGCTCCAAGGACATTCCATCCAAAGCATTCTTTAATTAGTTTTTTTGTTTGTTTGTTTGTTTGTTTGTTTGTTTTAATCTTTAATTGATCGAATTAATTGTTTTGAATTCCAAATTTAGTTTTCTGGGTTTGAGATTTATAATAAATACAGTATAATTCCTAATGAATAATTTTTTTTATTAAATTTAATTTATAGCCTTTTGCTTCTTTTCAAGCTTATCTAGAGATTCTCCAACATTTTCTCTTAATATGATTATTTTGTTAATGAATAAAAAAAAAAATAATGCACGTATTTACACTTCTTTTTTTCTTTTTTCTTTATCATGTTTCCTTCAAAGAAACCTGATATTCACATGTACACCAAAAACAATTAAATATTCAACAAATGCAAAATCATCCTATTTTTTTGTTCTTTAAAAGACCATATAGTGGAATGACTTTATGTTAAGAATGCCTGTTATAGCTACATCTTACAGAAATAAATGAATAAATAACAAAAAACACTTGTTAATATTGAGATGTGACAGCTTATGTGTGCCATATGTTGTTTAGATGATTGATGTTCCATTTAACTAAATTTATTTCTTATTAAAAACTTAAAATCAAAAACAAGACTCTTGATCGAGAAAATTTGTGAAATTTGAGCCTAGCCGTGCTCGTGATTTCGAATACGGTTCACACAATCTCGATAGATCGATAATTTCTTATAAAACTTATTTCTGTCAAATAAATAAGAAACTTTGATTTTATACAAAAATCCGTCTGTCCGTCAGCACCAGAAATTCAAAATTCAGACCACATTGACATTGACGTAGGGTCAGTATTGGTCCACGATATAGTACAACCTTAATACACGCCTAGTAATCCCTGCTGCAGGCAAACGTTGTTAAATAGTCAGACAACCTACAGTATCACAGGTAATTACGTGTAACCTCGGAATACCAACAGCAGCAGTAGCGGCAGCATTGTGGGTATGATTTCTCAAACAACACTATTAAATTAATCTGTCTTGTCTTGGTGTCGTCACTCTTGGCCTTCCAGACCTACCGTAGGGGACGATCAGCAATGGAACCAGTTGTTCAGAATTTGTTCCATATCTTGGAAAAGGTCTTCCTGGAACCTCTAAATAAAGCATTCTGATGGCTCTCTCTCTGCTAGCATTGTCTAAACTGGCATGGCAATGTGAAGACAAAATGTACAAGCAGAATGATTACCTTACTTTTGATACCAGGACATGTCAGCTGGACATAATGACACGGCAAATTTCAAGAGTCCCTTCAGAATGTCTGAGTTATCCACCATAAAGTAACGAATTTTACCTTACCTTTACCTGCTCGTCGTCTCACTCATCGTCTATGCCGCTTTATACTGTATTCAGGTTGACGGGGGGCTTGGAGCCTATCCCAGGAGACTTTCTCCCAGGGCACGAGGCGGGGTACACCCTAGACGGGGTGCCAATCCATTGCAGGGCACACACACACACTCATTTACACACTATGGGCAATTTGGGGACACCTATTAGCCTAATCTGCATGTCTTTGGACTTTAGGAGAAAACCAGAGCACCCGGAGGAAACCCACCAAGTACGGGGGGAACATGCAAACTTCATGCACAGGTGGGACCCCAAGGTGGGAATTGAACCCAGAACCTCTAGGAGCAAGGCGATAGTGCTAACTACTATACCATGCCTCCTTGTTTTAAATGTAACAAGGCAAATTTAATTATTATTAATATTTTAGGTTTTTGTTAAATGTTCACATTTTTTCTTATTTTTCATGGATGGATAGATGGATGGATAACCAATATTATCCAAAAGCTGTTTGCACTCACTCACTCATTGTCTACAGTATACTGACTATCCCAGGACTTAGGGCATGAGGCGGGGTACACTATGGACAAGGTCAATAAAAGCAAGTCCAAATCAAAAAAAGATGAGCATGCACACTGGATAGTTTCAGACACAGATGGATGGACAGGCAGTTTTCCAGTGAGTCAATCAGGTCTCTGCAGTGCAATGCATAAAATCATGCGGATCTCTCACCGACTGGGTGTTGGGTGGCTTGAACCATCCGTCTCAGAACCTGGCTGCAACTGGTTCCCCAAGGTGTGTTGTGATGTACACTCTCAGAGATGCTCAGAGCGTTTGAGTTACTGTACCATCCTTGTTGTTCAAACCTTTCTGCACATTCTCCTCTGACCGTCACATGTTAACAACGACCACAGAATCACCACACACTGGATGTTTTTGGTTTAATACACTATTCTTTGAAAACTCTAGACACTGATGTGTGTGAAAATCTCAGAAGATTTGGACACACTAGCCACCGAGTGTATTTATACAGGCTCAGAGACAGGAACAGCAAACTTTTAAACTTTTTAATAACACGCGGTCTGATCATTTTTCTTTCTGATGATAATAAAGTGAACAGTGAAACCTAATAGTAAATGTATAAATACTGCAATAAATTTGGTTTCTAATATACCCAACATTAAAAGCTCTATTATTATTATTATTATTACTATTATTATTATTATTATTACTTCACACTTTCTATACAAGTGCAGCATGTTTTAACACATTTTAACAGCTTATTTTTGTTTTGTTTTTTTATTCTCTCTTCAGTCTCCTACATAGGCTCCAGCTATATTGTTTGGAGCGGACCGTATGGCCCAGATCCAGGTTTCCTCTCCAAACACGCTCCAGAGGAAATGAGCTTCTCGGCACGAGAGGACCAACTGAGCAAAGCTTTCCACTGACTTCTCTTCGGCTCAGCCTGATTAGAAAATGAAGATATTTCTGGACTGTTTCGACTTATTTTCTGGTTCCTGTCCACTCAATAATTTGATCCACAAGTTTAACAGCTACCTTATGACTTTTAAACGAGCAACATGTTCTCTTGTACTGTAGACAGGACAGGGCATTATGTTTATTTACCCTTAATAGTCATTACATCTCCCAGTTTGTGTTCTGTACTCATCTGTAAAGTCGTTATAGTAAAGCATACAGCTTACTTCGCATTGTACCAATTATTCTTGATATTTCATGCATTTCTGATATTTACTAAAAATATGGAGAAATCAAACCAGAAAATGAAATAACTATGAAATATGACCATTTTTTTTTAAACCTGGTTTTACCCTTTTCACTCATCAATAGAAATCTGCAAAAGATGTTAGAGATGCGGCACATACAGTACAGTATTTAAACAGCTGATATTCGGCTGGATCATGACTGCATATTCTCTCGCTGCATTTCCTAAGCACAAAATCTAATGTGCACATTTTTTTTTCTCATGGAGGGTTTTTATTTTTTTTTAGATAGATGTTCAAGTCAGCAGTGCTCACCACTAAGCCACCGTGCTGCCCTACAGACAGACCAACAGACAGAAAGACAGACAGGCAGAAAAAGAACTAAGGAGGAAGAGACAGACAAATGATTTAAGGTGCATACAGACAAACAGGAGGACAGGTACTGTAAACAGACAGCAGACGGATGCCGACACGGACGAGTAAATAGATATACGGATTTACCGTTCAAATAGATAGATTGACAAACAGAGACAGACACATAGAAAGATAGATAGATAGATAGATAGATAGATAGATAGATAGATAGATAGATAGATAGATAGATAGATAGACAGACAATAGGACAGATAAAGACAAATAGACCAGCAGACAGACCAAGAGATAAGATAATAGACACAGACAGACAGATAAACAGACAGACAGACTGATAACAATAAATATATAGACATTATATAGAGACATACGAATTGAACTGTTATAAACAGACTATATTGTGTATGTTTTTTTTTATTTATAAGAGAGATTTATAAGAAAGATGTAAATAATCTTAGCTGAACATTCCCCTGTCCAGATGTTCTCTCAGGATGCACATTGTGTGTTGTGTTTGTTGGTTTGTTTTCTTGTGTCCTCTCAGCGTTAACCCATCACTGCCTCTAATGCCAAGTTATAAACACACAGTGTGGAGATGATTGAACACACACTCAGGGAAACTGATACACACAGAGATGGAAATAACACACACGCATATCAGATGTACACCAATACCCATTTATTAAACACACACTGACTCATGTAGAGATTTCCTAGCCTGGTTCTGTAGTTGTCCTTAAGCAGAGACAGAAATGTTCCAGCGCCACCTAGTGGCTAAAGGTCCTCGAACACTCAGATCACCTCATTTTAGGTCCCAGGGTCATTTACTATCAAAGCCAAATAAATTGTTCCGTTAAGCACACAGCTTTAACATGATTTTTTTTTGTTGATAAATATAAATTTTAAATTGTGTTTCCTAAATTATGTGGAGATATTTTATTGAAATGCAATACATTGTTTAAATGGTTATTACATTATCTTCTATAATGCAATCCTTAAGAATGAATAACAGACTCATATATAAAACTAACAAATATATGAATGCTTCAAATTCTGTCTTGTATTTGTATGTAAGACAAATGAATGGTGTCAATCAAATCTATGACAAATCTATAATTAAGTATTAAATCACTTAATACCTTATTTTGCACATTATGCTTTCAATCGTTCTAGAAACAGACCAGGAAAAGTAGGGAAAAACACTTGGATTGGGATTCATAGAGACTATTAAACATACTATCTACACAAAAAAGATAACTTTAACCCATTAAATGAATTTGTCAAGAGACTAAAACCTGAGCAGCGGAGTTTGCTTCTCCTCTTTCTCACAAACATGTTTATAATGCTACATCTTGTGATCATTGTAATACTGGCTGTGGAACTGGACCAAATGTGATACTAATGAAGCAAGAGATCTTACACTATACAGTACTTCTATGCACTTACCTTTCCTTATCGACCTTAATTTACACTGAAGTGATACCAGGACACCTTGTCTTACTAAAGTGTCAAAAGTACACATTTACACTGGCATTTGGCAGATACTCTTATCCAGAGCGACTTACAAAAGTGCATTGTAGTTTTCATCATTGGATAGATCCGTACGCTGGTTACTAGGTTGCTAACTAAGTACCATCAGTCAAACACTATTGGGAATTTTTTTAGTCCAGGCATTAAAGAAACAGATACGTCTTAGGCCGTCGGTTAAAGATTGCCAAAGACTCGGCTGTACGGACAACTAGAGAAAGTTTATTTCACCATTCAGGTGCCAGAACAGAAAAGAGTCTAGATGCATGTCTTTCTCAAGCCCTGAGAGATGGTGGGACCAGCCGAGCAGTGCTGGAGGATCAGAGGGAATGTGGTGCGGTGAGCCGTGTGAGTCATTCATCAGTCAGGAAAGCAAGAATACAACACATGATTGGTTACATCCTGTATTCTCATGAATTAGACTTTAGACTTTAATGGGGTTTGTAGCGGGGACACTGAAAAAACAAAATGCTTTTGGGACCACTTTGGAAAAAACTGCCATCCTGCACCCAATTGTTGAAACTTGACATTCCACAACGGTAAATCTCCTCTCCTGTCTCAAACAATCCAAGAAACAAAGCTCTATCACATACAATTCCTCTGATATAAGAAAACTATGTGATAGAGCCTTGTTTCTTGTTTGAGAGAGGAGACTTTCGGACGGATATATTCTTTGTTTCTGTGGGTTTCATATGCAGGGGAAGGGCTCACACATATTCCTTGATATCACAAGCCGTATACAGACTCATATCTTTAAAATCATTTCAATTTCATTTCATCATTTCAAATCATCAAATCAGGTTATTTTTGGTGTTTTGCACAGGAAGAGTTATTTGTCCCTACTTCGCAGTTTCTACAGGAATTGACTTTGTCTAGTTTCTCTATATAATGCCCTGCTACTGTATACTAATGCAGGTATCCCAGCATTTCACTACTGAAAGTTTTCTCAGTATGCCGTATCCATGATCGGACTGCCTGCTTCACATTTGAAAACCCTGGTCTCCCAGGAACCCCTTTAATGGCCCAAATGGCTTGGTCAGGACTGTACAGGAGATGTGACAATAACTCCCAGCTGTGTTCCTGTAACATGCAAGTGGTGTAGGTGAATGATTGTGTGTACAGTTTACACACACAGATCTGTCTCTTCCAGAATTTTTAAAGATCAGGGTGTAACACCATGTATATCTGGGCAGGCAGATTTGTGGGCTACTACAACTCCGGTTGCTAAGCAACACCGCTGTAGAGGCAATCAGGCAAAATGCAAGACGCATGGTTGCATCGCTACTGTATATACAATAAGCCTTCCAATTGCCTCAGACTGCGTGTGGATCTTAGTTCAACACAGGTATGAGCGCGAGTCTAAATTGCTCCGTTATAGAAAAAAAAAGTAAAAAAGAAAAGAAAAGTTGTGTTGAAAAGAAAACAATGAACAGTTTATGTTTGATGTTTCTTTGATACGATGAAAAGGAAATTTATTTCTGAGTGATTTTGGGGGTTTTGAGTTTCAGTTATATTGCAATACAGTGAAAAATCTCAGTACGGACAAATAGTCCTGCAACCAGCATCCCTCCTTACTGCTTCCCCTAAGCTTGCATCAGCCAGTCCAGCGATACTACCCTCTAGTACCGTCCACACATAACACAGTCGTTCAGCTCTCTGAATGTCCACCGGAATATCTACAGTCTTGATTACAGTCAGGATAATTTCTGAGAACACTTGCCGCCAAAGTCTGATTCATTCTGACCGGTGAAGACACAATCATTTCTGATTTGGGAACCGTGCACCGCGAAAAAGTTATGAAAACCCATCGAACACAAGCATGGAAGTACATCGTTGTTTAGACGCGACATCGTCAGTGCTGTCTGTCTCCTCCGAAATCTCCGCGTGCTCATAACTTGCGTCAATCTCATCAGTCACCTCAGTCGGGAACTCCATTCACAGACGCATGGCCTTATTTAAAACATTTGCACCATTTTGTACACGTTTTACTGCCATTTAATAGCCACAGGCCTTTGTTGCTTTATTTTAACAATTGTTTGTGTGTGTGTGTGGTAAGAATTTGGACTGTTTGTGTGCAAATTAATTAATTAATTAATTAATTCAGACTAATCAACACAGACTGTGGAAACTTCACACTGGACATCACGCATCTTGCAGTGTGTGCCTCTCCATTCTTTCCCAAGACTCTGAGTTAATTAATTAATTATGTATAATAGTCAGCAGGTGGCAAAATTCTCGTTGCATCCGACTGTGGTTTAAATAACATAACATCATGCAGAAATTTAAAGTAAAAGTACAGATATTGTCAGTATTTTTGAGTGGAGTAAAAGTTGACCCTGGACTTAATGAAGCACAGTGGACCAACACCAGCAGATGACATGGCTCCCCAAATCAACACAGACTGTGGAAACTTCACACTGGACATCACGCATCTTTCAGTGTGTGCCTCTCCATTCTTTCCCAAGACTCTAAGTCCTTTGTTTCCAAATGAGATGCAAAACTTGCTCTAATCAGAAAAGAGGACTTTGGACCACTGAGCAACAGACCAGTTATTTTTTTCTTTAGCCCAGGTAAGACGCTTTTGACGTTGTTTTTTGTTCAGGAGCGGCTTGACAAGAGGAATATGACATTTGAAGCCCATGTCCAGGATCCGTCTGTGTGTGGTGGCTCTTGATGGACTCCAGCCTCAGTCCACTCCTTGTGAAAGTCCCTAACACTTTAAATGGCCTTTACTTGACAATCCTCTCCAGGCTGCGGTCATCCCTGCTGCACGTGCACCTTTTTCTTCCACACTTTTCCCTTCCACATAACTTTCTATTACTGTGCTTTGATACAGCACTTTGGGAACACCCAACTTATTTTGTAATTACCTTTTGAGGCTTTCCCTCCTCATGGAGGATGTCAGTGATGGTTTTCTGCACAACTGTCAGGTCAGCAGTCTTTCCCATGATTGTGCTTCCTGAACCAGACTGAGAGACCATTTAAAGGCTCAGGAGCCCTTTGCAGGTGTTATGGCTTAGTTAGCTGATTAGAGTGGGACACTTTGAGCCTAGAATATTAAACCTTTTCACAATATTCTAATTTTCTGAGATTTGGGGGTTTTCATGAGCTGAAAGCCATAATCATCTCATTTATGACAAATCACGGCTCGAACTATCTTGCTTTGCAGGTTATGAGTCTGTCTCAGATATTAGTTTCACCTTTTAAGTTGCATTACTGAAATAAATGAACTTTTGCACGATATTCAAATTCTCGAGTTTCACCTGTAGTATCTAATCCGATTTGGTTGTCATTAGCAATATTTCTTCATTCCGATTAGTGATTCCAGTTTAACTGTAACTTCGACACTGATTTGATAAAATGTGTTTACATGTTTTTAATCAGAATGTAACTATTTTGGTGGTTGTGCTCGTTGCAACGTGTTTAATCTTCCGTAAATATAACCGAAGTAGCAATATTTTTCTCAGACTTTGGGGTTTGAGACTTTGAGGACAAGAATTCAGTCTCGTCTATGATTGGTTAGACGATCCACTACATATGAAATGAGCCAGTTGGTGCTCCTTTCTCAGCCAGAGAGCCAGCTGTTCTCACAGAGTTTGTGTGTCAGGATTGGAAGCAAAATGTCCTTCCTGGAAACTTAAGTCACTTAGTGTAACCCTTCGAGATGGGAGAAAAATAATTGATTTGGCTCCATATCCTGATTCTTTCGTGTGGTCATTCGTTTAATGACCACACTGACCCCAAAACCAACTTTAGTTTATTTTTTTTTATTTGGTTTTTATTTATTTATGTTTCCATTGGAGGTGGTAAAATGTTGCAGTTCCTCTATAATCCTACACTCTAAACTGTTCACACGATGGCAGGCTGCATAAGCGCCCTGTGTGGCAGGAGAAAATCATTTGCTAAGTTTGCTTGGAATTTGAACAAAAATAGTTTTTTATGGGGATATTTATAAAATTGTCATACTTGGAGTCGATATATAAGTCGCATCAGCACCGAGGTATCATGGTAGACTCGTACATTCTGGTTGCTGGTGATCCCCCATGCCAGGCAAAGATGCAGAAAGAATATATTTATTCCAACATGAGAAAAATGATTGGATCAAGTGTTTACATGGATATTTACCCATTTACTCCCCGAATTTCAATGGAAATTTGTTCTGGGCGAGCCGGGTCTGCTGATTGAGGTGTTTACATGGTGCATTTTTATTCCGATTGATCCCGAGGCTCCATGTACACGCACCTACTGACCCATGTTTCAGGGTGTTTTGTCACATTGACACTCAAACACGACATTATTTATGTTATTTAAACACATTCTGTGGTAAGATCTAGTCTTTAACAAGTGTATAAACTGAACTTGACTCTGTTGCAGTTGGACAGTTTGTCGAAACAGAACTCGGAGTACCAACAGGAGCTGAGCAAATCCAAAGAAGAGCTGAGCTCAGAAAAGGAGAGGATCAGCAGTCTTTGTAAAGAAATGTGAGGAACATTTCTATTTGAAATCCTAATCTTTATACAGCGGTATAATACAGATCTCATGTTTTACAGTTATGGAACTTGGATTAATATTGTGCGTGCGCAAACTGTCTGCATGAGTGACATGTGCTTTGAAGGTCCTGGATTACTTATTTTATTCTCCTTTGCATTTCAACTAAATTCATTCTAACACTACGAGAACAAAAATCTTTACTATATATATATATACACTGTACATATAATGACCTGAGAAATACCCTGTGTGTGTGTGTGGCATCAAATATGAGTCACTGTACTATAGGGCTGTGGCTATCGAATATTTTAGTAATCGAGTATTCTACCAAAATTATCATCAAGTAATCAGATAAAATGTACTTTTGCTTATTTAAACAGCAATGTAAAATATATAAGAGAAACAAAGATTAATTGGTTTTCTTTTTAGAAAAATCAACTTTTATTTTT
>JAOVVB010214316.1:0-10665 GCA_028570985.1 Heterobranchus longifilis
ACACACACACACACACACACACACACACACACACACACACACACACACACACACACACACACACACACACACCCCAATGCATTTCATGAACCATTCATAAAATATATACAAACATGTCTTCTGGTTTAAGACATGGCCCGGACATTGATAGTCATTAACGTTGTGAAACAGGAATAATTTGTTAGGTTTAGACAACAAAACGAGTTGGTATGGTTAGTAAAAAAAAACACTGGGTTTAAAAAAAAAAGTGCATTCAAAATCCTACTACCTACTTCCGGTTTAGTTATATGGCCTGGTCAGGTGATAGACACCTCATTAATGTCCTGATTAATGTTGTGAAACGGGACTATTTGTTAGGTTTAGGCTACAAAAATACTTAGTTAGGTTTAGACAACAAAACAACTTGGTATGGTTAGTAAAAAAAACTACAGGGATTGGCATTAAAATCCCTACTTCCTCCTTCCATTTTAAATACATGTGATGGTCGCATGATACACAGACTCAAACTCTGGTCTCCTGGGTGAAAGTCCTGTCTGATCGAGCCAGCCCCCCCCAACCAGAGCGTGTCTTTGTGTCTTTTAAACCTGGGATGCATGTCTCACAATTACATGGTACATGTACGAATTACAGTGCATTACTTTTTCTAGTCATTGCTACGAACAGGGAATGAGACCAACCTACACACACACGCTATGCTCGTGGGTTGAGGCACATCTATCCATATCTATTTTCCTTTCCTCCGCTGTAAAGAAACGTCTGAACTGAATACGGAAGAATGCCATCCTGAGCCTGTGGCTGAATGTCATTGATTCCTTTGAGTGGCACAGAAACAAAATGCTCTATATGTGTGTGTGTTTATGTGTGCGTGTCACACAGTGAGAGAAAGAGAGATATGGGGATGTGTGCGTGTCACAGAGTGAGAGAAAGAGAGAGATACAGATGGGGACAAATTAAAGGAATAATCTGAATAAATGAATGGAGAAACATAACAAATGCACATACAAAAAAAGGCATTCACATCCCATCATGGTCTGTGACATGCACAAACGTGCTTAGTACGCCCAGTTGATTCTGATTTTGGATCAAGATGACAAGAAGGAAAATATGTAAGTGACAAGGTGAGTGCACATTTGAGTTTGTGCTGCAAAGCCCATAGGCAAATATGTGTGAGTTGACCCTACAGTGAGGAAGTCCTGTGGCTCTGTTTTGCTGTGGGGGACATTTTCCTGCCATGGTTTGGGTCCACTTGTTTCCTCAGAGAGCCTGGTCTCCTAAAAATTACATAGAACTTAACTACATTCGCAATTTACGTTTGTAAGAGAAACCTTTTTTTTTTCTCCCAGATTATGTTTGTTTTTGACGTATTACAAAATATTTCTAATCAAGACTTTCACTCAGGAGATTGCGATTCGTGTCCCGTGTGAAACCAAAAGTCAATGTTGTTCTTCAACAAGGGTACTCTACTTATTATATTTTGTTATGTAACCAACATACTTATTTGAACCCAAACCACAATCTTTTCCTAAAACCTAACCAAGTAGTTTTGTAGCAAATCACATCATTAACAAGGTGTTCAAAACAGCGACCGTTATCTGTGAGAAAAAAACGTTTGTCTCGAAATGTAACAGAGGACGCAGTTTAGTTGAATGTAATTTTGTAGGAGACGGGGTTGGGAAAATGCTGCACATGAATACAAATGTATTCTGAGTGATTATCTTCATTCTATGATTAAACATTTCTACCCTGATGAGAGTGATCTTTTTTCAGGAGGGCACGAGGGGTCACTGAATGGTTTGATGAGTATGAAAATTATGTGAATCATATGCTAAGAGCTTTGCAGTCATCAGATCTCGACACAACTGTAACAGCTATGGGAGATCTTGGACCATCGCTCTCTATCATTCCTCCAGTAAAGAGACAATCAGAGTCATTGAAGATGTTCTGGCAGCGTGTCCCAACACCTTACTATGACAATTTATGTTGCTTGTTCCTTTGCTGTAGCTTACTGCGATTTTTAAGCCACCTCTGGATGTTGGAAGCTTTAAAATCAAACAGTAATAACTTCTTTCCAGACTGAGAAAAAAGTATAGTCAGAGTAAGCACTGCCTGGCCCAATCTAAAAATAAAGACACTATAAAAACCACAGCTGATGAAAATGGCAGACCCTGCAAGTCAAAAAGACTTGAAGAAGAAAGGCAACAATTGCACCATCACTCATCATCCCTTCTCATCTCCAGTCTCATCTTTGAAAGTCAGTGCCAGAGGTCGTTCTTGTCTTTCTCCAGAGATCCTTTTGAGCATGATTGCTTTACAATGAGTTGGTTTTTATTCTTCTTCCCAGGATTTACACTCGATAAAGGTTCTGTAGATTTCACTCTTCTTTGAGACTTAAATTATAACTATACCTGTTTTGTTTTTTTCTTTTATTGCAATAACTGCTTTCGATGCTTTTACAAATAGACCATAATAAGAGCACATAAATACTAGGTTAAACTGTATGTACATTTTGTTTAATCATTTTTTAAGTGGGCCATTTTGGTATAGCCAAAAGTAGCCTAAAATACACAAGATGTATTATTTCTTTAAAAAAAAAAAAAAATCTAATTAGTACAACTTTAATACACTATTGGGGTTGTGTTTACCGTGTTCACGAAAAGAGTCCATATGTACTCTTGTGGTATTCACGACCTCGTGAGTGGAAATTTTCTGAAAGCGAATTCACGAGTTGTGACGTGTTTGCTGACGTTTTCAAGTCATGGAAGTTCATTTCGGTGGATATATTGTAACTTTAGTCACATAGTTGTTCTTTATAATTTTACAATATATCTGATTAGAAACATTGATATTCCCAACAGCCTCATCTTTTTCCTCTATCATTATACCTTTGCATTTCCTGCATTATGTTACCTGCTCACTAGTTTGCTAAATTGTTAGCCTTGGTGGCTTCTAGATGCCGACAGTAACATTAATATCAGTGTCCATACCAAGTACCTACAACAGAAATAGTTTCCATTTATGCAACACAACTAATTCTACTGACTGTAAATACATAAAATACTTAAAGGACTTACTACTTAAAGGAAATACCTTTTACAACTGCAACATTGTTTTAATCCTCTCTGCTGTTATAACTGCAGCACATTAAAATAATCAACTCTCAGTCTTAGATATTTTAATTATCTTCCTGTCTGTTTTTATATTCACTGGGGAACAATTCTTTGAATGCAAAGCACTGAAAATGTGAACAAATATCACAAATGTACATTGTGCCTTGGCTGAATTAAGACAATACAAAGACAGATGTTCTGTCATTAAATGGCAGACAAGAAGACGGTGCCACATTCACTTTCATCTTTTTATATGAAAAAAGACTTCTTTGTGTTGAGTCTCCAGGGATGATTCTGATTGGAGAGAATCCAGATTTATTCAAGCTTCATACTTGTGAGTAATGGCAGGATTGCTCGGTCTCTCTCCTCCACTCACCTCTTCTCTTTTCTGTCTCTTTCACTCGAAAAATCTGAGTTTTGCTGTCCATACCTGTCCAAACAATTCAAGCTGTCTCTTCTCCTCTCAGAAAAGGCAGAGTCAGAAAAAAAACCAGTGAATGCATCATGGTCTGATCCACTGTGTCTAAATAACCCAGCTAAATACCAGTCTCGCTCAAACAACAGGTCAGGAGAACAGCCTCAGTCAATAATCTCATTTCTCTGCTCAGCCATCAGGGAAACAAATCAGCTCTACTTCGGATCATGTTAGCTGTCAGACTTTTAATGTGGAAAATATGAAAACCTCTTACTAAACCAGTGTGACTGTCATTCACTTGCCCTCCTTTCTTCTCCCGCACTGAGTAAAACTGAGTGCTTACATGGGGGAAATGTAACACGGCAGCAGGGGGACGCTGTGACATCAAGTGAAAAGTAAAGTGCATGCTTTGGAGAATAGCCTACATCAAGCATTCCTCAGAGTTTTAATGCTGCTGTATGTGCGTCTGTAAGTATTCTCCCTCAGACTCAAGGTGAACCTATTACTATACTGTACTATATAGAGAGGAAAGGAAGGGGCCCTTCATTTTGCTCAGCAATTGGCCTAGTGAATCATTTCCAATATGATTGACCCATGAGGGCTCGACAATAAGGATTGCCCGGGGCAAGTAAAATGCCATGTCGGGCAAGTGAAGCCAGCAACTCACTTGCCTGATCGGGCAAGTGCAGGGGATGTCCCGTCGTCAAAAAAAAAAACTAAAACTATAATATTAAAACACCAGCTAGCAGGGCCGTATCTAAATTTTTGGGGGCCTTATGCAAAATTGTGTTTGGTATAGGGCATCATATTCCATATGCATATAAATGAGACCAAATGCTACTTTTTACACAATTCATATTTGAATTTAATTTAGTTAATATTAAATCAAAACAAACATGCAAATTATAACTAACAAACCTGACTGATTTACATCTAGTTAGAATCTTTTCATATGAGTAAAAATGTTGATGATTAATCATCTAATCATTTGTATGTTCTATTTATGTTAAAGGCCACTTTGAATGATTTTAAAAACACAAAGATCCACATTCATTTCAGGACAGTTCTGGGAGGATGGTGAAAAAAGTGAAGAGCCCTAAAGAATTAAAACTTTCGATGACAATGATGGAAGTAGCTATAAGGAGTGAGTCATCTCTCTTCTTTCTCATCTCTGTTGAGAGTTGACAATTAACTTTAGTCTTTGTTGTTATTTGATATCCGCTAATAAATAAAACAATTTGTGTATGGGGCAAGTAAAAATTGACTTTAGGCAAGTAGATTTCTGACCCACCTGCCCGACCGGGCAAGTGAAAAAAACACTTAACGTTGAACCCTGCCCATGTCACGTTTGTTAATGCATTAGTATTCGCAATCCAAAATCAACCATATTTTTCTCCTTTGTACAGTGTCTCAGATCCTGTCCTAGACTAATTACTGGACTGTCCTCATCAAAGCTTTGTTGTAGCACTAAGCTCAGCGGATCAATGAAATTCCATCTGAGCATCTGTTGGCCAAAACGACTGTGGTTGGCCATTCCTAAAGGAAGTCCTAATAGCAATTTACTGTTGTCCTTTCTCAAGGACACTCTTTGTTTCAGAATAATACACAGTCAGTAATAAGAGCTAAATAAACCATGAATCCTCTCAGGACTTTCTTCTGTATCAAATCAGGCTTTGTGCACGTAGACTGCTTTCAACTAAGAGACGGTAATTGAGTTTAACATGTGTGTGTAATAGTGAAAAATGATGATGTCCATGTCCTATTTTGCGATTTGCTTTTTTTTTTTTTCTGCTTCCCCCACATTGTATTGTTGAATATAATGAGCTAAAATTAACTCACAATGTAGCTCGGGCATTATGAATGATGTGTCTGTGTTTCTTTGTGTGTGTGGGTAGGTGTGTGTCTGTGGTGATGCATGAAAGTATATCAATAAAACTGTCATCTCCACACATCTCCTCCTGTGCTTCTTTTCTTGCAAACAGCAGCTTTCTCTCAATCATTGGACCATAAATGGGACACGGTGTTATTTTCTATTTCATCTTGGTATCTTCCTGTATAGACTGCTTCTGCTGCACCCATGCAGCTCCACCTACACACTACAGCACATCTACATTTATCATCACACTATGGACATCTGCAGCGACAGATAGGACGGATAAGTCCAGCGGTCCTCCCCTTCATCTCGTGTCATATGCACTGAATAAACAGATTAAATGGAGCCATGCATCCATGCAAACTGGCACACACACACATGCATGCATAAACATGCAGATTATTCAATGCTTGCACGGAAATAGACACACTACACAGTACCCCAGCTATAATTTGCCTTGTTTATAGCACATCATTTAATTCACCAATTACTCATTTTCTCCCACATCAGTTTATCACCATATCACAAATTAAAGTATTATTCACAAAACGAGGGATATTATTTTGTGAATCTCTCTAATCTAAAATGCAATTCTATCTAAATTAAGTGATTAGTCTTTGTTATAAAAAAAAGAAAAGAAGTAGGCTTAGCTACTAAATGGCTGTCTTTCAGCTTTTCTCATACAAACCACATTAATGGCTTACTCTTCGACAAGGAAATTATGATTTTTTTTGTATTGCCTTCAAGCTTCAGCATAATACAAATCTTCAAATGGACTGTCAATCACAAACCCAATGTCTATGAAGATCACTTGCATTTATTTTGAAAAATATTTTCAAAAACTGTCATTTCAGTGAAAAAAAGATGTAACACTATAATTAACTCATGGACATTGACAACACTCCCTTGTCCTCTGTGTGTCATAATATCAAGTTGTCTATAATGCATGCAGGTAAACTACAAAATATGTTTTTAGATCTTCATTCTGCACTCTGTTTCCAGCTCACAGCTGCATTAACAGGAAGCTTTGCCAAAATGTATTATGGCAGCACATCAAAAGGAATGATTATGGTGTGATCTTTGTAGAGGACCACAGTTACTCAGCCTTCACACCCACCAAACAGACATCATATCCTCAGCAGCTATCTTCTGCTGTCACTGCCACCACAATTGTAGATTTTAACATGTGTGTGTACATCTGTCTGTGTGTGTGGTGGAGGTTGTTGGATTCCTGCTGAATATCTTTATGCTTATGGAAACACACTGTTGTTACTGGAATACAAGTTGTCAGAACTGACATTGTGGTTACACATATATTAGTCACAGCAGAGATAAATGAACCCATTCTTGTGCAAATTAAACAGGGGACTATGTGTGCTTGGACGAGGCTCTGCAGGATTTTCTCATTGTTAATATTGTCCAGTATGACTAATGATTTATTTATCATGAATTACACTGACCTGGATCATTCAGTGTGATGATCAGCACACACACCTGTGGTTTTGTTTACTGTCTTCCCGTTATTGTACAAAACATATGATGTGAATTCAAGCTGCACATTATACCTGTTTCTAGATGTGATTATGAAAACCATGCAACTACAATGAAGTGATCATTGAAATAATCACAGTAAAAGAGGCTGTTTGTTAGAGATGAAATCAAGGAACGACTTGCGCTTCATGTTTAAATTTAAATTGGTCCTTGGCTGTGTGAGCTATATGTCTTCTAATGTGTCTGACAGTCCATTTTCTTCATGACGTTCTTCTCCCAGGAGTGAAATAATGTCTGCCCTCCAGGCAATGTAAATGAAGAAAAATGTAAAGGCTTGGGCCGTGGCTCAGACAGTGGTTGGGTGAAGTTAAACATGATTTAAATTAATTGATGTATGGCTTCACTTCATCTCAAGGGATGAAACCCAGAAATGTCATGTTAGAATGTAATTACCTTTATTGCAGTCTCCTGTATCATGTTTGCATATAAATTCTCCAACATGGAGAATGTAAAGTTATTGCTGTAACACATTAACATGTGCCCATGAGAATTACTTGAAAATCACTTCAAATGTATGGCTGAATCAACTCTACAATCTAAATATCCTCTCTAAGACAATGGCCTGAATTCTACTTGAATATTTGATTAAATACTATTGCTGAGCGCCAGAGTATGCTTCAGTTAGGGTCCAATAAAAAGCTGTGGAATACTGATCCGCTTAAATGCAGGAGCCCTGACATTATAAAGAATGGGAAGGTTCATTTGAATTGGGCAACATGCAACCTTCAGGGTCCAGATGTTTATTCAGAGAAATGCCAGCTGTGTCATAGATACAATGATTGGGGTCACAGGGCCATTTATGACACTCTGTCAAGGGAGGAATTTAAATAGTCTCATAAAATGCACAAAGAGCTTATTATGCTGATTAGCTACTAAATTGAATTTAATTACCAGGCCTATTGTATATGCCTTTGAAATTTGCATTAATGCCCTTAAGAAGAGGAATTGTGAGAATATTACAATAAAGTAGAATAATGCACAAATATCACAGAAAACAAATCCCCACATTTGCTCCCCAAAAATGAAGCTGAACTTTCTGGGAATATCTTAGACAAAAATAGTTAGTTAAGGCAATACACTTCAAACATGTGGAGAATAACTCACCGCAAAAGTCTCATTAGGAATACTAATCTATAAAGCCTACAGGCCAACTTCAAATGTGATTGATTGCAATAGATAGATAATAGGCCGATTATTTTTCATGATGTAGCGCCCTCCTGTGGCTTCCGTGGAACACTGACATTAGGATAAAACATGATAAATATCCGAAAGAAATCATTTCAATAACACAGTTAGCCCACACAGCGAGACGTGGAAAATGAGCACGTTACATAATTCACATCAACAGTTTAGAAATAAACTAATATCATAAGAGAAGTGAAAATAAAGAGAACTCCGCCTGTCCTGTGGGGGCGCTGTTACAAACACCAGCGGACATTTGGAGAAGGACAGGGTCGCTGTTTGCTTCTAACGGAAGTGCGACTGTTGTTTATATCCGGCAGTTAGCCTCCTCGTCGTTGGAGAAACGATGGCCAGCGCTACAGCAAAACAGGGACCCAAAATTGTCTCCAAATCAAATGCGGGAGGCGGCGGGGCGGCGGGGGTCGGCGGCGGACCCCCGATAATGCCCCTCGCCTCTCCGCTCATGGGGAAAAAGAAGAAGCCGTTTCTGGGGATGCCCGCTCCGCTGGGATACGTCCCCGGTCTGGGCAGAGGGTAAGCTAACATGGCGAGCTAGCTTGCTAAATACCTCTAGCACTTTAGCTAGCAAGCTGGGTGATAAATGAAGGCTCAGCAAACTATATTGCTGTGTGTAATACACTTGTGTTGGCAACTGAGCTGAAGAACAGACATCGTAACAACCTTTACTAATGCATTAGCTAGCATAGTTAAGTTAACGATATTAGCTCGGTATTATCAATGGTTGCATTGACACGATATTCTCCTCGACAGAATGTCAAACTAACTAAAGTAAAAGTACACTCCAGTTATTAATTTTGACGTGACATATTTATTTCTGACAATTTGCTGCAAACAGGGCTGCATACCTGCTGGTGTCTTACTGGCAAACTGTTTGAAGTGACAAGTGACAATGCAGCATGATCTAACGTTAATTAGTCGATCATCAAAATGATCAAAAACATCGCTTAAATGAATACTTCACAGTGTAATGTGGGATTCGTGAAGAAAACTTTGTTTTTGTCGTGTGCCTCCACGGTGAACGAATAATCCAAATCAAGTTTAACAACAGCAAAACTACAACAAAACATCCGTTTACAAACTCTCACACAACGTTTGCAGTATAATCCAAGTCACAGTACTTCCCAAGCAAATACATGTTGTTCTTTTTATCCTTTGGTTTATAATAGCGGTTGGCATCCAAAAGTTGCACTACTGCTCACTACTGGATTTAAACTAAAATTTTCACTTACTAAATAAAATGATAAATGCATGCATTTTCGCTAAAACCTTACTATTTCCAACACTTCAGCTACTTGTCCAAGAAGCTTGTGCAGGCGCACCACTCATTTCTGCGTGAGACTGTTTGTGTGGACATGTTTTAAATAGTGAGGTTTTATCAAAAATGCATTTGTTTGGGAAGTATGGAGCATCTGACTGGATAAATGAGACTTGGATTATACTGCACAAGTCATGTGAGAGTTTGTAAACGGATGTTTTTGTAATCAAGACTTTACTCAGTTTTTGGTTTCTCTGTTCACCGTGGAAGCATGCAACAAAAGTAAAGTTTTCTTCAAGAATTCAATACTTGGTGAGTAATTGATTTCTAAATGGTCATTTTGCAGGAGAAGTATTCCTTTAAAAGCATAGATAAGCTTGTCAAGCAACCATCATCAGCTGATTATGTATTAAGTTGAAAATCCCAGTGCAGAGCATGCTTATCACAAGTCTACCCATGTTTATTTGTGTAAAATGAAAATGATTTGCTCCTCTTTAGTGCAACTGGTTTCACCACCCGATCTGATATTGGTCCTGCTCGTGATGCCAACGATCCAGTGGATGACCGCCATGCACCGCCAGGGAAGAGGACGGTCGGGGACCAAATGAAAAAGAACCAGGATGATGATGATGAAGATCTGAACGACACAAACTATGATGAGGTGCTTATGACTTAACAAACATCAAATAACAGCCAGAGGCTATTATTTGTTGTAGGGCTGTCTGCAAAGACTAAATCATCCACTCAAGATTTAAATTTGACCAGACAATAACTCCTCCAATGCCTATGATGATTACATTCTAATCACATTATGGTGCTTTTTTTCTTGTAGTTCAATGGATATGCAGGTAGCTTGTTCTCCAGTGGGCCCTATGAGAAGGATGATGAAGAAGCAGATGCTATATATGCAGCACTGGACAAGAGGATGGATGAAAGACGCAAAGAAAGAAGGTTACTAAAAATTAATATATTTCCCCCCTGATTTAGGGCTGCTCGGTTATGGAAAAAATAATAATCCAGATCATTTTGATTGATATCAAAATCACGTTTATTTAACGATTATTTAACATGATTACTCATGCATTTATTGAACATTAACACTGGTGTTTCTTTTTCACACTGGATGTCTTTTAACTTTAAATACAACTGAAAAACAAAGAAATAAATGAGAATAAATATATTAAAACAAAAATAAATAATATATAAAATGTCAATATTGAAATGTAAGCTCTTGTTTGTGTAACCTCATGTTTTCACAGGG
>JAOVVB010214327.1:0-10665 GCA_028570985.1 Heterobranchus longifilis
TTGTGGGAGAAAATCGTGATCTCAATTTTGAGTGGGAAAAAAATTGTGATTCTCATTTTGACCAGAATCGTGCAGCCCTAATACATGTATATATAAAGTTGTTTCCTATTTTTTCTTTCCAGGTGGCCATGGTAGAAGTGCAGCTGGACAACAGCTATCCGTACCCGCCTGCCCTCCTTATAGCCTTCAGTGCCTGCACCACTGTGCTTGTGGCTGTTCATCTGTTTGCTCTGATGGTCAGCACTTGCATTCTGCCCAATATAGAGGCCGTCAGCAATGTCCACAACCTCAACTCCGTGAAGGAATCTCCACACGAGCGAATGCACCGACACATTGAACTGGCGTGGGCTTTTTCTACAGTCATCGGTACTTTGCTGTTCCTAGCCGAGGTGGTTCTACTCTGCTGGGTCAAGTTTTTGCCAGTGAAGCCCAACAAGTCCAGCAATAATACAGTTTCAGCTGGTGTGGCTGCTGCTATCACATCCACCTCTATTATGGTCCCCTTTGGTTTAGTCTTCATCGTCTTTGCTGTGCATTTCTACCGCTCCTTAGTCAGCCACAAGACTGACAGACAGTTTCAGGAGCTGGAGGAGCTCTCGAATCTCACCAGGCTACAAAACGAGCTGGACAACAGAGGGGATTCTTCCATCTTGCAGTCTCCTAGCTCACATTTCCCATAGTGAAGTATGGTGGAACTCTGACTGCTTAGGAGGATATGTCCAAACCACAAGCCACATTATTGGCTTCTAATTTTTTTTTTTTTTTACAGGAATGAAGATGTCTCACCCCTTTGTTGTGAAATTTACTTTTGTGAAAAGAGTTGTATTTTTTAGAAAACATGTTTGATCGACTGTGAACTCACAAATCTGCTGTTAATGCATGTGACTTCAAATTGGAAAGTCTTAATTGAAGTTGATAGTTGCTTGATTATTGCTGAACAATAACTTGAAATCCTGTCCGTTGCCTCCTGCTGCTGCTGCTGCTGCGTTTATTTACCAATTTGTCAGTGAACACTGCATTTGTTAAATATTACCTTGTTGCGTTTTGAAAACCACAAGTATTTAATTCCGTCCTCCTTATTTACTGACATGATTTCTTGTAATGTCCACCAATTGTTTTTGTAATGCTTGCTGTTTGTGTAGACTGACTCAACAGCTGCTAAAACTACAGTATTATTAGTATAGTATGTTTGCTGATATCTGTAGCACAGGCTGTGGTGTTAAAATAAACAAGTTTTTACCAAGTGCCACTTAAAATTTCAGAATTTCAAAAATAATTTGGATGCACTATTTGAAAGTGTATCTATAATGGTGTCTATGCAGCTTACATGTAGTTATTGACACAGGTTAAGCAAGTCACACCTACAACGTTTAGCAAATGCAACATTTTAAATTCATGAGTAGACTTGATACATTCTTCAGTTTTCACCAGCCCTGTCTGATGAATTGTCATTTATCCTCTTGACACTTGAGGTTTTTAAAGAAATCTCACTCACATTTCAACCTCTGTGGAGTACTAGATACTAGTGCTTCATTTTGTAGCAGCACTCATCTCACATATCCTTAATTAGCATGTTGCTTTCATCATTCACTGTTAAGAGTACCCATGGAGTGCTTTTCAATCAAGCTGATGTTTATTCAAATTTAAATTCACTGGGGTTTTATTCTCAATAGTTTAGAGAAAGTGATCAGTCGGAGTTAGCAGTCTATGGGAAGAGGAAGAAGTTCAGAAGTGAAAGTTATTGTCAGAGTGCAGCATGTAGTAAATACAGTAATGGCTAATATTTGGTCAGTCGCTATAACAACTCAGTAATTAGGCATACCATTAGATAATTTTCTTCATGTATGTAGTCTGATGATGTTTTAGGAACCCTAGAATTGGACTGATCTATTATATGACAATAAATGTTAGCAAGCCTTTTATTATCATGACAGGTACCGTGTTTAATCATCTGTGTTGGTACAAAACTATATTAACATGTACAATTCACTAGTTAAATTCACTATTAAAAATCACTAGTGTTGTTTTCAACTCATTTGAAATATCAATAGATATTTTAAGTTTGCTCCACAGACACGAACAAACTAATTGGGTGTAAATATTTTGACAAAACTGAACATGCTGAATGCCATCATGCCATTTATTTTCTTTTTTTATTCTTTGTCTGCAAATGTGTCGTGGAGTGGAAGATTGCTGTTGATCCTCTCGTCGTAGGCTGACTGGGCTTCCCTTAAAACCAACTGCATGTCCACCAGGTGTAGCTTGGAGAAAAAGAAAAGGTACGGTCATATTTTAATCCACAATACTGCATTGAAAAAGTGCTTTGTTGTCCATGATTATTGTGGCCACTTGTAAATGCTGCAAAAGTGTTCACAGTGAAAATGTTGTACCTGTGGAATTGGATACTTTGTCGGTGTCGGTGCTTCATTCCTCCCCAAATCAGACAGGGTCCCACATTTTGCTACTCCATCCACCCAAAAGCCTTCATAAAGCTGGCCTTTGTCAGAATAATAGAACTTCCCACTACCGTTCTTCTTGCCATCTCGCCAGGTGCCTTCATACCAGTTTCCATTTGCTTGGACACAAGTTGGAAAGTCAAATTTTAAAATCCACTATCTTGCCCCACTTTTTTTTCATTTTTTTAAAAAATACATGTAAAGCAAAGTGCTCTTACCAAATCGAATGATTCCCTGTCCATGAGTCTTATCCTTCATCCACTCTCCCTCATAGATATCTCCATTCTCATAGCACATCGTTCCCGAGCCACTTCGATGGTCCTCGCTCCACTCGCCCTCATAAACTGCTGAGTTATTGTAGAAGTACATCCCATGCCCCTAAAGAAATAGAAAAGGATGCAACATATATCACAGTTAGGCATGCGACAATATGAAAGTTTCATGTCATGATTATCCTGGCCAAAATAATTGCAAGTCACGATATTATCGTGAACGGTACTAAAACACACTGGAATCACTTTACCTTACACTTTGCTTTGTTGTGACTTTTTTCTCGAAAACATTATGATTTTTTCTCAGAAAAATGTGACTTTTTTCTCAAAACATTACGACTTAAGAAACAAATATTTTTATTGCATCACAGATAGGACACTGTAGTAAACTGCAGTCAATTTGTGACGATATTCACGATTATCCTGATATGGAAATTCACCACAATCAACTTATTGTGAGTGTTTTTTTATCGCGATCCACACTAAAAATAATTTATTGTCCCATCCCTAATCATCACAGTGTACATACATGTGTTACAGTGTGCATGTATTACAGTATAGCAAATACATACATGCTTCTTTCCATTTTTCCATTCACCACAGTACTTCCTTCCATACTCCTTTGTTTCTGGGAGCAGCACACTGTAGGTACCGTATCCATCACGTTTTCCAAATTTCCACTCTCCATTATAAATGGCACCAGACTTCTTCCAAACCTGAGTTCCCTTCCCTTGAAAAAAAAAATCATAAGCAAACATTTTAGCTGAAGTGTGGCCAAAGTATGTTACGCTTCATAAACAAGCGTTCACAAATGTCTCTGTAGTTTAATGGAAGCTCACATTAAAAGTATCTCACCATGCTTCTTGTCGTCCTGCCACTCTCCAGTGTATTCATCTCCATTGACTGAGAAAACTGTGTGCCTCAGTCCACATTTCTGTGACTTAATATCCAACAATGTTGACAATGGCTGACCTTTTTTTGATGTTTTAAAATATGGCATGGTTGGGCGTAGCTTGATGAAAACCCTATAACATAAATGACATGTTACACCCATGGAGCTGTACAGGTTAGCCTATTTTGCTCCCTATATTAACAATCCCATTACCAAAGAAGAAAACTGTCCCTGCAGGAGATCAAATTTAAAGAGAGCAAGAAATGTGTGCGCATGTGAGAAAAGTTTCACTAAATACAAAATAATTTAGACAAAAAACCCATAATATAACCTATTATTCCCATGCAGAGGTGGAAAATAACTACATACAGTTACTCCAGTACTGTACTGTACCTAAGTACAATTGTACTTTACTGCTACTTTATATTTCTACTCCACTTAAGAGGGAAATAGTACTTTTTACCATGTATCAGACATCTTTAGTTAATTTGCAGATTCAGATTATTAATACAAAATATAATCCAAAAATGAATTATGTGTTATTGTAGATTGAACTACCCAGCAGTATATCAAGTAATTAAAATTAGCTCCACCTTTACCAGCTGCAACATTAAAGTGATGAACACATTAATGCATCAATAGTTATAATCCAATAATATAATGTATATTATTATGAAATGGCCCATTCTGCAGAATGAGTATTTTTACTTTTAGTACTTTAAGTAGGCTATATTTTGATGCTAGTAGGCTGCTTTTGTACTTTTAACGTTACTTAAATATGATTTTGAATGCATGGTTTTTACTTGTAAGAGTATTTTTTTAATCTGTGGTAGTATTATTGTTACTTATTCCACCACTGTTCATGTGTATTATATGCCTATTTATTTATTTTATAAAAACAGTGCTGATAAATAAAAAATAATAATAATAATAAATCATGCAAAAACAAGAAAATGGGGTGCAAACTAATGCACATGAGCTCACATTTAGTTTAAAGTTAAAGCACGTTAGCTACAAGGCCATTTAACGTTATCTAAATAGCCCTATAGCTATCTCTATGGTTGAATAGCTAACTAGTAACGTTAGCTACAAGTGTACCGACTAAATTAGGACGTCAAACACTCATTTAAAGCAAAGTACTTGTACCTTAGCGACGCGTCCAAGCGGATGACTTGACTCAACCCGCTTGTAAACTCAGGTCATGTAACTACCGAATACATTAGGAAAATATGTAGACAGCTAGCAGTTATAAACTTTACTAGCAGTAAAGTAGACAGAGACGAGCATTCGTTGTATCCTAGCAACAGAATTGTGTACTGTATGGTGACGTGTTAATTAAATTTAAATTAAATTCTAAATAATAGGTAAACATGTCTGGAAGGCCCACCGGATGCCTACGTTGTTTTCATTTATTTGTTAATTAATTAATTTTTTATTTTTTTGTATTTTAGTGTCTTCCGTTTCAACCACACGGTTTTATTTTTACGATGTGCGCATGCTCCGTGCAGCCCAGTTAAAGAAGCTTGTGAGTGGACGGTCAGCCTGTGGGGAGAGAGGAGAGACTCGGGTGAAGAAGCTTGTAAAGCCGTCCTCCTCGCTGCATCAGCTACTGCACCACGATGTCCAAACCGAAGTTTCAGACGGAGTGGGAGGAAATTGACGAGGAATATCAACAATTACAGGTGAGAGACAGACAACACTCAAACTAGTACATCATGTATTGCTGGCTGTAGCGTGCCGCTGACAGCCGATACTCTGGTGGCTACGTTAGTTTGGATGGCTCTTTCCTATTCGCCATTCATTCTCAGCTCAGCCGTAAACGCAGTTTTGAGCCAATAACTGCGCTGTTTGTGGCATGGGATATGTTTGCACTGGACGTTTATCACATTTGACTTTATTGTAACATCCGTGTGTTACAGCCGCTAACGTTAGCAGCAGGTTTCTCTACTTGCTGCTAGGCGGCTAATGAGCAGCGACAGTAACTTAGCTAACCACAGAGCGTAGTATTGTGCGATTAATTAATTAATTAATGTTAAATTATTGTTGTCAAAGTTATTCAGAGGTCCTAAAGGCACATTAACGCTGTTGCTTAGCTTGAGTAAATAACATAGTCATTGAATGCATCATCATTCATCACAATTACCACGCTAGCTCACGCTCGCTAGCTAGCTAACTTGAAACAACAATATAGAAGTCGATAATAGGAAAGTATACAGCTCACTGTATGTATCACCCCTCTCATCATGCTGGTACCACACAACTGAGATGTGGACCTGTGATGCCATCAAAAATTAAAATCTGGAGCTGCTCCGTAGGGAAAAATAATGAAGGTGAATCTCAACTGTTCTGGATTTTTCTTAAATGAACTTTACATTTTCTGGCGAATAACTAATGTGAAATATTTCACCTGTACAGAAGCAATCTCCCATTCAGTCACTTGCTTCCTTTCAGAATGTATATTGTATTATTGTTTTTGGCCTTTTATTGTGAATCACTTTGTGAGGTCTGCTATATTAATAAACACTATTATTATTATTATTATTATTATTATTATTATTATTATTATTATTATTATTATCATCATTTGTGCATCAAGTCCCAACTCTAGGGGTCTTGTGGATTTGAAAAGACTTAGTGATTTACACACTGTTAATTGGCCAGTGGTAAACCTTTAGAATAACACATCCCTTTAATTGGCCATGTCTATGGTTGACAATATTAATATGAGAAAAGTGGCATGTGATAAACATAATGTTACATCGAAAACAATTTCTAATGTGATTAGCTGTTTGCTTTTCCCCTCTGAAAGGTTAGGATCTCTGACTCTTATTACACTTCCTAATGTCCAGTTTTGTAGCTGGTATTTTTTATCCAATATATTTTCATTTTCACTTTTTGGGGGGTGGCAACCAGGTACAATTCAGTTTGTACTGTCCAAGATGGTGTACATGTTGTACGTGTAAACAGCACTCCTCAAAACACATTTTTAAGCAGGCCTTCAATGACAAAACACCTTTGTTCAGGCCTCTTCTCTTATTTCCATAAAGAAATGAAACTTTGATTTGTGGAAGTATTTGAACAAAGATTTACCTTTTTTGGGGGGATTTTTTGGTTTTGGATACTTGACAGTTCCACACTCCATGACCCCGTAGATTCTACACATGTGATTCGAAAAATGTAGGAAGTAATGTCAAAGCCTGTCATGTGCACATCATATCTGGGGAGGATGGGAATGAGTCCCTAACCTCGGACCACAGGATTATCTCTGCTGACTGTGCATTCTCCTCACTTCCACGCACTCCGTCACTTAAACCAGTGCTGATGGGGAAAAGTGGGGACAGCGCTGCTTAAAGCTATGGTCTGGTCTACCAGCATAAATGTGTATAAACCGGAATATGTATATTTCCCCACATAATACAATGTCAAAGGCTGTTTGTGTTCTGACAGAAGGGTCAAACAAGATTTCACAGGTTGGAGCGTTTCTTTCTCCGCTGAATAGAGACTCTGTTTGAGCTTTTTCAGTGTTGTCCATTGAGAATTTGTTAAGCTTGGCAAAATGTGTGAGATTAACATACATTTTCACTCTTTCAAAAAAGTGTGACAAATTAAATCTTCTGTTAATTTCTGTATCAGTTGTAATCACCCAACAGTAGTGCTTTGTAATTTTATTATGATACATTTGTCACTGCAGAAAGGCATGTTTGTGTGTCTTATTGCCCATTGCTGAGAGTCAGCAGACTTTTCTGTCCTTACAAATTTTCTCTGCTCACTCTCTGTTTGTTTTGATAACTAGGAAACTCATAAAATATACAGGCAAAAACTTGAGGAGCTTACCAATCTTCAGACAACATGCAGCAGCGCCATCAGTAAACAGAGAAAATGCCTAAAAGACCTGAGGCACAGCTTGGCCAAGTAAGTATTCTCTGATCGGGACAGAAAACTCTATGTTTCTTTAACAGATGGTTTGCTTACACTACAGTCAGTACAATTGTTGACTAATCATTTGTTTGTGGCTCATCGGCCTGTTTAGAAGATACAAGTAAACGATTTCCTCGTTTTTGTGGAAGTGGTCTCCCAGTTGTGATTTTAGTGCCTTTGTTTGTGGACATTACCTTTTAGAAAATGTACACACTTTAAGGGAGAGGCTATTTCTATTGATCTGCAGTTACGAAATTATAATCTCTATCACTGTGAGACATATCAGAAACAATACCATGTCTAAGTTCATGGAGAGCTAAGATATTCCTCCTCCTGTTGTTTACTTTTCCACTCATGGTCATTTTGTCTTTGCTCCACAGGTGTTCACAAACGTGTGACGAGAAAGAAACGAAACTAATAACGGATATCAAAACACAAATCAAAGATAAAGAAAATGTGTTCTTTGATATGGAAGCATATTTGCCAAAGAAAAACGGGTCAGTAATTCACTCATTACAAACAATGAGTTTTATATCTTTTTTTTCTTTATTTGAGGGTTTTTTTTGTGTTTTCAGGCTGTACCTGAATTTGGTCCTGGGCAATGTGAACGTAACGCTTCTCAGCAACCAGGCAAAGTATGTGAAATATTCAGCGTGAAAATTGTGGTTTTTAGACTCTGGATTTAAGTATGTTTCATCTAATTTTTGACAATTTATTTCACACAGATTTGCCTACAAAGACGAGTATGAGAAGTTCAAGCTTTATATGACAATAATCCTGATGTTTGGAGCAATAACCTGCCTCTTCTTTCTCAACTGTCGGTGAGATAACTTTTTCTTCCTCAATCACTCTTAACGTTAACTGATTAAAAACTAAAGAGTGGCTCGCTATTTTAATTTCCTCTTCTTCTTCTTTTTCTTTTTTTTTAGAGTCACTGATGAAATCTTCAACTTTTTGCTGGTGTGGTACTACTGCACATTGACCATAAGGGAAAGCATCCTCATGAGCAATGGCTCCAGGTGTGTTGTTCTGTTGAAACTGTAAAGTAAAACCATGACAGCACTTGTTCTTAGTCATTTGATTTTAAAATATGATTTATGATGTCTCCATGATGGGATTATTTTTTGAATTACTGTGGTACGCAGTTGTGAATGTCTTCCTGTTCTCTTCTGCAGGATCAAAGGTTGGTGGGTGTCTCACCATTATGTGTCCACCTTTCTGTCAGGTGTGATGCTCACCTGGTGAGTTTTATCTTTGATTTCATAGTGTCACATCGAGTATGTTTACATGCACACTAATATACCACTATTATTCTGAATATGACAATATTCCGAATTTGTTACAGGTCATGTAAACAGCACATTCCAAAAAAAGGCAGTTTTTTCCGAATATAGCATTTTCCGATTAAGACATGTGGGATATGCCGGTATTATTCTGGTTTTCGAAGCATTCTTTGGACATGTATCCAGCGCATTCAGAATATGAGTCTCAATTTTTACTGCAGTTTACAGTGTATGGTTACTGTACACAAACCAACTGTTTACAAGGCTGGGGTAGAGATGCAGGCACAAAAGATAAGCCCACATTTCTTGTCGGACATCGCCGCAGCAGACCCCTGACGCACTGAGGACAATCTAGGAATATTGTCTTTTTCGGAATAAGGGCAAAAAACTGGAATATTTTGTGCATGTAAACGTAGTCAGTGTTTCAGCCGTCATATTTGAGCTTTTGTAAAACGCATACAGGTCATCCACTGCTAGACAATAAAGACTGCTTTCAGTTTTTGTTTAACCTTCTTTGTGTCTTTTCACAGGCCAGAGGGGCTCATGTATCAGATGTTCAGAAGCCAGTTCCTCGCTTTCTCCATCTATCAGAGTAAGACTTGAATCTGTTTACTACACCTGCAACAAAATGTGAGTTTGCTGCAGTACGGTGTGAGCTCTCTGAGTTTTAGGTGTCATAACCAGAAACATTTTTGTTGATTGATCAGGGTTTGATGTCATTTTATCAAATCTGCATCCAGTGTTGAGTCTTCTGATTGAATCTATTCAGTCTGTTTGGTTTTCTCAGTTAGAATAATGTATTTTCTCACCACTAAATCAGCAGTAACTTCTTCCTTTTGGTGCGGCGATGTATGGAAGTTAAACAGGGGACGTGTAGTCTCTGAGTATCTTATAGCAATCATTGCATTTTAGTTGACTTTGGTCAACTGTAGCCACACTTTGGGACATTTGAGGTGCTCTGCCATGTGCTGTCGGTCAGTATTGCATCATCAGTTGCAGACACCACCTTTGGGAGATAAAGGATAGAATTGTGGTGACACATGCATCTTTGTACTCTGATACATACTTTATTTGCTTTTTAAGGCTAAAAAGCTAATAACTAGTCCCCTTTTTTTTGTTGATTAATCTGCCAATTATTTTCCTGATTAATTAATGAATAGGTTGTCTATAAAATGTCAGAAAATAGTGTACATGCCTGTCATAATTTGTGAAGTCTTCAAAAAGTCTGACCAACTGCCCAAAAACCAAAGATATTCAGTTATAGTAAGAATCAAAGAAAAGCAGCAAATCCTCACACTGGAGAAACTGTAACCAGAGAAATGTTGGCATTTTTGCATGAAAAATGACTGAAACGATTAATCAATTATCAAAATAGTTGCTGAAGAACCTAATGTTGATCAACTAATAAGTGATTAAACGATGTATTGTTTCAGTTTAAAAAGAATAACATTTTATTAAAGTGCAAATTCACCACGCGTCGTGCTCTCGAAGTACTTTACAATTTAAAAAAGTTTTTAAAAAAATACATCACAGGGTATACAGTTAAAGAAATACATAACATACAAAGCACAGTTAAAAATAAAAGGATAAAGTTCAGTTCTACCTGAGTGTTTTGTATGTTGCTCTTTGCCAATATAAAAAAGAGGAGACAAGAGAATAATTAACTCTTAGTTTAATTTTAAATTTTAATGGTGCCTTTTGTGTTCAGTTCAATGTTCAATTTGTTCAATAAAATGTCAGAAATAACTTCCTTTATTTTTTTCTTTTTAATTCAACAAGCAATTAGTTGTATTTTAGCAGAATACTGAAAGCAGCACAAAGGCAGAACTGATATTTATCGCAAG
>JAOVVB010214338.1:0-10348 GCA_028570985.1 Heterobranchus longifilis
ACTGTCCAATCAGAGAGTTTCCTGTCAGTCTGTATGACGTCATGTTTACTCCTCTTGGTTCGTTTGTAAAAAGTCAGAGTGAAAAAGAACCGGACCAGAACTATAATGCAACAATGGATCATTTTTTCGTCTCGTCTGGACCAAATGAACTGCAGGTGTGGAAGCGACCTAAATCCTAAATTGCTTCCGAAGGCGTAGCCATCGTTTATCGCTCCTTGCATAGTGACCTCTGCCACCAGTGTATGAATGTGGTGTGAATGGGTGAATGATTAGTAGTGTAAAAGCGCTATATAAGTACCGTCCATTCATCAGATTCCAAACAAATCTCGATGTAATAGTGGAGCAGTTAAGCTCAGATGTGGAAGGATTGTGCATGAGAAAGCTTGAAACTTTCACCGTGTAATCTACATACCCCAAGGTCTTATTTCAGACACGGAGGCAATTTGTATCTGACCTCTGGTGACCTAATTTCTCCACTTTTTACCCCATCACTCTCAATTATAATCATATATATCTTTACCAAAACTGCATTTTTTTTCTAACTAGAGACCTTCTTGCAATGGTATCACACCAGCTGTGATGCCAAATCAGGCCAGAGGTGTTATCGGGCCTGGGGCGCATAATGTTGGGTGGGCTGAGGCCCCCTTTTCTACTTTCTGCACCCTACTTCCGGCGCCCCAGCTTCAAACTCGTTCTTCATTTCTACACACATGAAAAGTTTCGTGGTTGTATCTTGAACGGTCGGGTCGCTATCACGGTGACAACATCTGGCCACAGACAGAAATATAGAGAGTGATGGGGGCAAAAACTGGAAAAATGACCTAGAGAGGCCAATGACCTTCACCAGAGAGCAGATACAGATTGCCTCCACATTTGAAATAAAACTTTGGGTATTCTGAAAGTGTCAAGCTTCAATCATAAAGTGCACAATTGGTTTGCCTATCTGCCCCATTATAATGACTTTTTCATAGCAAAATAATTCTGGTCTGTGGTGTATGCTGCTGCAAAGAAAATGGCAGAGTTATGTGTTTTTTGTTGGTAATTAACAGAAATAGTTAACATTTGACAGCAATGTTACCATTAGGCTGCATTCACACACACTGAAACCAGTGATTTGCCGCAGAGTCGTCTGGCGTTTTTATGATCCCGACATTTCCGACTGCACTTGAAGGCAGCTTCATTTCACAGCAGCGACGAGAGAGAGAGAGAGAGAGAAAAAAGAGACGAGTGACTGAGCTTTGTGCTGAAGCTTGTTACAGGAAACAATCAGCTGTTACATGAACTCCAGGGCAGTTTTTAGCATCATAGTTGTTTTTTTACTTGGCAGCGATAGAGGCAGGGATGTTTACTGTTTACTATACGGTACTCTCACACTGCCTCATAATGGACAAGTCTGATCAGCAGTTACATGATTGGCTGCTGTTGAGCCAACTCCGTACATCAGACAGCACATGCTTGTTTATTTTCTAAAATCATCATGAACTCTGAACCTCTGTTCAGGGTGCTGCTATTGTGCCAAGTTTTTTTATTTTTTATTAAAAGCAACTGGAAGGAAATTCTTGGAAGACCTTGAGAAAAGTATTTCCAGAAAAGCTTCTTAACTTGTAGTAATCTGTTCAACGGAGCTGACGCATCTTTAGGGATGTTTCTCCCCCAACTGTTCACCATAGTGTTCCCATCTGCAAAATATTTCAAAAGTGTTATTCATGGGAGTTTATGCTTTCGTATAAATCAGATATTAGCTACCACTTTGGGCTAAAAGTCTATTAAATGCATATAAATATTTTCCAGATTATCTACTAAAGACCATGGAGCATCACACAGCAACTTCAGCTTTGTTCCTGTTTGTTACAATCAGCCAATGCAGCATCAATAGATCAACAGCAGGATATTAATATGAGATGAGATTGTCGATCCTTGTGTGGAAATTAGGTCATTGCAGAGGCGTATGAAACGATGAGTAAGAAGAGGAAAAAAAGGGGGGAAAACGATTAAATTATACAAGTAGAGGTAGTAGGTCATAAATAATGGTGGGAAATTACCATCGAGGTAATTCTCTCTGATTGAAGTGCTGCTTGGATGTACTGTGAGCTACATTTCTATACATCTAGATATTTGTAATTTTCTATTTAAGATAAGAGATAAGATAATCCTTTATTAGTCCCACAGCGGGGAGATGTGCAGTGTTACAGCAGCAAAGGGATAGTGCAATACAAAAGTGTCAGTTAAAACAGATGCAATAAATATGTAAACAGTAAAAAAAAAGCAATAAAACAGAAGCAGTAAGCAGTAAAAAGGCAAGTAAAGAACATAATATAATAAGTACACAGACTAAAAGGTTGAATACAAAGTATTCAAATATTGCACAGATGTAATATAATATTTATATTGCACATTGTAGATTGCACAGAGGAGATGATGAAAATGATATTGCAGTTAGGTGGCGATCAGACAGAACGCGCTTTTCAAGTTAAAACCCGAGGCGCCATCAGCCTGCATGGGGCTGCTTTCTGTACGGTGAGGACCTGAGGGGTACTTTGCTGATTTAAATCCAGCTCAGTGGGCAGTGTGTGTGGCACCAGTGCACGGAGGACCGTGTGACCAGAGAAGTGGAGGACTGGAGCAGCGGAGATCCGGTCCCCGTGGACCTCCGCTGCTCCGGGCCGCAGACATCGGACACTGCCCACAAGATGACACAGAGCTGCTTTTAAATCTGCAGTGTATCCTGTTAGAAAACAGTTTGTTCAGATTTGTCTTGCAGCTTGCATAGAGCGACGTTGAAAGTGAGCTAACGTTAGCTCACAAAGCATGTACCTCCCACTTGTCGTCATGGCGACCACAGAAGGCCCGCCTCTGATTGGACAACGGGAAGAAACGCTTCATGACGTCGGGCGCTTTTCCACTCTGAGTTGAATTTGTTTCATCTCGATGCGTTCAGGGCGCTCCTGTAAAAACGCGAGGCGCTCCGTAACGCAAAAGCAGCGCACAAAAGGCTTCACTCTCACTGAAAACAATTAGAAAAAAATCCACCCCAGGCTGCTAAAACACATTCTGTCTTAGGTGTACATTATTAATATTGCATTGATATTGAGGGAATTGTGAATTCACAACTTTTGATCTCATTTAACTGCCTCATGTCCCCTCAGCTGCTGTGAGGCAATATGAGTTTAAAAAGGGCTGGATTGAACCCATCACTGTTGGGCATCCTGCCCTGCATAAAAGCATTTCACCGCAATTAATATGAAACTAGAAATGTCATCCATTATTGATAGTTATGGTCAATAATGTCCTGGTGCTAGAAGCCCCACTTTAAAACCAGAGCAAGCTATTGGTTCCTCTCCTAATGTTCGTACAGTCTGTGTCTGATAATTAGTACGGGAAGCAAAGTCATTATGTTGCCCTTTAGTGCTTCTAAATGCAGAACCTGTCTGACAATGATTAGTCTGTGAGCCAGCACCCAAAATTTGGGCCACCGGTACCATCTGGGGGGGAATAATTCTCATATTGATTGTTGGCAAGATATGCACCCCTAGTGTTAGAAAATATGTGATGCATCGCAGCAGTGGTAACTTTCTGTGTCTCACAGAAAATGTGTGAAATGACCACGACCTCTTAACACCGAGTTACAATTACATGGTGCCACCATGATAAAAAAACATCTACATATCTGTGAGTTTCATTAGGTTAGGCACAGAAAGCACGTCGGTAGGTTTAGAAGAAACATCTACATTTCTGTGAGTTTCGTTCTTTATACGTCATCATCTGATTGAACCTGGGAGTTTGTGTGTCCACCACAGCCAAGGATCCTAATAGACTTTCCATTGACATTCTTCTGGTGGCGGCACCACGTCATTTTAACACAATATGTGACACCACAACGTAATTCGGTGTTAAGACGTATTTCTGTGAGATCACACTGCTCGGTTTTATAACCTCATGCCAAAACACACTACCAGAAGCTATACATAGAACAGAACAAAGCATTCTACTTCAAACTGATGGTTCTCTCTTATTATTGACCCATTCTCTTTGAAAACTGGGAGGAATATAGCTCAGACTATATGTTTTTCAAAAATGTTAAAAGCTCTTCATTCCCCTTGCTCAAAACCAAACCAGGCCGCTCTGCTCAATATTGCCCCGCGCTCAACTCAGATTTCACTCAGATCTCACTGCTCGGCTCCTAAAAAAAAAAAAGCTGTGCTGTGTTAATCAGATGAACGGCGCCCGCTCTCCCTCCTTACCACCGGTGCCTGGAGCTCCTCGCTCACCCGCTGGCAAAAAGTCAGCCGGATGACCGACATGGAGGGAGGGCGGGCGCCGTTCATCAGCATACTGCAGTCACACTGAGCCGGTCGAAAATCTGCAAAGTTTTACTTTTAACGTCGTGCATGCTTCGAACTCATGGAGTGAGCGGAGCACAATAAGAGTGGAGATAAAGCTGGAACAGTATGGTCAAACAACACTTTGTAAAGCTTAGTTAATTTGAGGCATACTGAGGCCCATAGAGTCTCTGTGCTCCCAGGCTTTAATAATAATAATCTTTATTTATGGACCACAATTGATGCATAAAATGTTTAACATAAAAACAGATAATCATAACATTTATGATTAAACAATAAAAACAAGGAAAATAAAATAAAACAGCAGAAGACACAAAAAAAAAACAACAACAAAGATGTCTTACAATTTTGTTTAAAAGATTCAATAGATTTAGAATTCCTAACATTTTAAAGCTGCATTCATTAGTTTTTAGCCACTAGGGGGCAGAAAAACTGCAAAGCAATCTAACAGACATAATGCCCTGACATATTTATTGCGTGTAAGTCAAAGGCTAACTTTAAGTTTATGGCAAACATGTTAACATACACTTTCCTGAGCAGCACTATTCCATTGGAGTCATGTTTCTGACATGATTTATTCACATGTATAATCCATAACACGGACTATTCACCTCTATACCTCTCCTAACTTTGGAAGTATGTATGCTTTTGGTACTTCACTCCAGAGTGCATGAACAGTTTAAGAAGTTGAATTTGCTCGTGTTTCCTGGGCAGTTATTAAACCCATTACCACGAGACATTTCTGTGTTAGTGGGCAATAAAATGTAATGTTTCCCTCCTCCACCCTGAGACAGTTATCACCGACTAACTGCAGCATGGATGAACATATGACCACAATTTTAATTTGTACCCAGCGAGTGTCGTGCATTATTTAATGATATTGGTGGCATTTCTCTGGCTGTATTCTGTGAATACTTGTCAATAAGGCGGCTTTAACAGAACTGTGACTTGTGTCTGCAAGTCTCAGGCAGCACACAGGCCACATTTACAAGAAATATATAGATACATGTCATACATGCATGACATTCCTATTCAGGGTCATGGCATTAAAACATTAATCAATATACCACTTAGAGCTGACCAAAATATCAAGATGGTGGACAGCAATCCTAATCATACATTGATAGAACTGCTTCGTCTTTAATAGCTAAGGAACCAATACATTATCTTTATTGTTTTCATTTTTATACTCAATAAAATAAATCATTAATCTTGCATATAAAAGCAATTTAATTCATTCCTGATAGAATGACAGTTACAAAGCACCTGCTGCTACAGCCACACAGCACATCTATCACACATTACTTCTGATTACATAAAAATCTCTTTGCATAATTCTCTCAAATTGCAGCCCAACAATCTAGCAGAGATGCATGTTAAGAGAATAATGATACCAAGTTTATTGGTTCAATTATTTTCCAACACGTCCTAATTTTACCTAAAAGACAGAATAGTTTGCCAGTGACTCCCGAAACGACATACATGTTCACAGTTTTAAACATGTGGTTAATGTTGCGAAACAAAACTACTTGGTTAGATTTAGGAAAACATCACGGTTTGGGTTAACTGTTTGTTACAGACGTATGTGACGGAGGCCAGTACGTGACGTGGTGAAGTACTGACGTAGTTACGTTGGTGATTAACTTAAAATAAGTTGACTTTTGGTTTCACATGGGACATGACAACACCTTCTCATTCCTGACTCGTCACAGGACCCCTTGGTGTCACTATTGAATGCAAATATGACACACGGCCGCAGTTAGAAACACATGCCCTATGTGTCAAAATATCACGCTCACGGTCAAAATATCACGCTCATGGGCACATTTTTTAACAAAACAACTTGGGTACATTTAGGAAAAACACCATGGTTTGGGTTATAATAACTACGTCTGTGAACATTGAGCTTTGGTTTTGGTTTCACACGGGACTCGAACACCGGTCTCCTGGTTGAGCGTCCTGTGTTTGTCCACCACCCCCGATCCCTCCCCTCATACACGTCTTTCTCGCTCTAAATACACGTCACATGACGTCAGGAGCACTCGCTCTGAGCGTCTAATATTGCTGCAGGTGGGTTTACATTGGAGTTAGCTGGAAGCCCTGTGCGTCTCACACACACACTAAAGGGTGCCTTGTGCAACAGTACCAGATGCAGAGGGTCGTGACAAAGCGGCGGTATTTGATGAGACCGGTCTGGACATGAACGGCGGTCTCCTGGGTGAAAGACTTGTTTGTTTGACCCATCCATCCTCTTTATACTATGTCACCTGACTTCCTCCTTTGCTCCCACTATAATTACTATGGTCACTAACAACAAACCTTTTTTTTTCTTGATGAGGACTAATTTTTAGGGAACAAACAGTCAAATCTGTGTTGATTATGCAATATTCTCAACAAAAAGAACATCTAACCAAATGTGATTTAGCATATGATGGGTGATAAGTTGTGTGCTATTACCATAAATAGTGTGCTGTTTACCGATGCAGATGTAGAGTACATACTGTGCAAAACGATAGGGGGTGTTTAGTGGATGGGGAAGAAAAAGGCTGTGTTGGAAACACGAAAACAACAGAATGCGAGCCGGTTTGCAAGTAAAAGATTTATTCAGCTTGTTGATTTGGCATCAGCAATACACAAATCACGAGAAGACGAGAATGTAGAAAATAAACATGGCATCCCCAGGGAAAACTAGCTGCGTGTGTGTTATCATTAACCAGAGATGTGTGTTCCTCCTCCTCCACTTCAAAGGGCCCAGACGACAGCTGATGGCTTTATTTGGCTCAAAAATACTTCTCAATAACTGATGCTCCCTTTTGAGCTGCAATATTCAAATGGGAGTTGCCTTTTTATTTCCTCTTTCAGATTATGTTTTTGTTGAAATAACTTGAGTTGCTCCACATTCTCCATATCATGTTCTGTGAATGTACATTTCTGCAACCTAGTGTCTGCAAAATGGAATCAGTTACTATTTGAGTACACTAGAATCCAAAACCACTGGACAAAGTATCCATCATTTATTCTGATTTGCATGACTTCATTTGACTGCATATTGGATTCATTATAGAGATGGTGTAATTAGAAATATAAATTAAAAGTGAGCTGACTACTTATGAGTTTGAGAGCTTTTGAAGCAAGCATTGCTGATTAAGCACGTAACAGTTGCAAATAATATAACAAAGTAGTTTAATGTGGCAGTCATTTTCTTGTGTTTTGTTTTAGGTTGTTTTTTTTAGTGCTTAATGATGCTTTTTACAGTGCACTTCCCAATATATATGTATATTTCAAGTTCTAGTTCTAGTTTCATTGTTTGTTTTTCTTCCTTATGTCTGTTCAACCATTGTAACTGCAGCTGCCATGCTACAGTGACTTACTTTCAGTTGTGTTCTTTGTAAAGCATGTTCAAATTTGTCCATCTCGCCAGACAAGAACAGCGATATTAGATGATTCTGCAAATCCCTAGGATACGTTCAAAGACAAAAAAAATCTTTACAACCCATGCCAACATATTTTCAAATGCTTGCTTTCTACAGTACTGCACTTGGCGACAATGGTATGGTTTAGGGGAACGTTTGGAGGTAAAATATGAGGTGTAGAATCATCCAATATGAGCATAATGCTGATCTGTGATGTTAGTCGGGTTTCCAGATGGATGGCATGAAGCTTGAATTTACATTGATTAACTCAATGCCAAACTTAGTAGTTAATGAGGCCAGAAAAAGTTAATTTGGGCAAAGACAGTGAAGCCTGGCAGGAGCTGAGGTGGGATGAGGGAGCATTAACCCCAGCAGCTGAGTGTGATAGGCTGATACTCCTGCCAGTCGAGCCATTGATTTCCCATAGCTTGAACTATTTTATAATTAAACACTTATTTTAAATGATTAGTCTACAAACACACACATTAAAGTGAGGTCAGCTCTTAAAACTACATATGTGGAAGTAGAGGGTGTGGAATTTCTCTTGGATTTTGGCGTTTTCTTGGAGCTGCCATCTAGTGGCCATTAGATGAACTGCGACATAAGACACTTCTGCACTGGCTTCGAGATTTAGACGTGGTGATTGCCACTGTACCCCAGACAAAATGTGGATCCTCTGAAAGTGTTCTGTCCTCTGAGGTTGAATCTTCAGTGTGTCCTTTTGTTGTTCGTGGGAAACGGCCTCGTTGTAGATGTAGAGAAGCAAACAGAGATTTGTTTTTTCCTTGGTTGTTATGATCCTGTTTCATCTATTTAAAGCTGCCAATTTCCTTGACTATGATCCTGAGTTTGATAATGTACCAAGCAACAACCCCCGGGGCTGAAAAATGAAGCCAGCATGGAAGTCCCAAAAGCTGCAGTTCCTCGAAGGGCTACTTGAGGCTGGCTCCAAAAGTGAGTCAATCCCCATAGACCGCCATGTTTTAATTAATTCTAATTTTACACCGGAAACAAACATGTTTACAGCCTGGTACAAAAAACGGTTTTGGTCTTTATAGCTAACTTCCCTGTTCCCTTCTCTATGGAGGGTGAATTTTTATACAACTCACCTGTTTAAATTATAATAAGGCTTAAAGTTCTGCATAATTAAGAGTGCTAAAGCTGCTACATGACTAGCCGCTAGCTGTTTACTAGGTCCACTCCTCGCTCCTCCATAGTTTCACCCTTTCGTCCAAATATGGTAATTTCTGGCTCCAACAAAACAAGATGGCGACGGCCAAAATGCCAACCTGTCCACTTTTAAATGGTAATCCACAAACCAATGGGCGACGTCACGGTGGCTATGCCGACTTCTTCTATACAATCTATGTAATCTACTCTAAATACATGTATTCTGCTGTGTGCTACACAGTTCCCACTGTTCAGTGGACTTGGAAACCATTTGATTGAGCTATTTAAATGTCTTTGTGTAATTACAGCCAATAAATTATGGCGATGGCAAAAATCATAAAGTATCCTAAATGGCTAAGTTAATTACTAAGTTTGAGAATTCTGCTTGGTGTCATAATTAATTATGTTAAACAGGTGCTCAGTTATTTGTAAATGATCACATTTGCAACCTGCTCAGCCCTGTGTATCTTTGACTGAAGGCTGCAAACAGCCCTGTTGATTGATGATAATTGGCTTGTCTGGTTCCTTAACGGCTGTCAGTCTCCCGAGCTGTCATCTCCCTCCTGATGAATCCATGTGACACCCATTTTACGAAAAGCATGATTATGTTTGAGCAAACAACCCATCCCCCGTTGAGATGTGTAAATCAGGCACAACCTGCTTTTCTAATTTCCAAAGGAATGTCTTTTTCTATAATTCACCAGTCAAAATGACAGTGAACAGGGAGAGGGACAAATGAACAGCGGCCAGTCTGCCAGTGCCAAAACAAGCAGCTGCTGGTCAGTGGAGGCTCGGCTGTTTTGGCAGGGGGGGAGCTGTGACACTGATTAAATGAAATGAATGCATGTGTTCTTGTATTTCGACCTTTCTATCCAGTGGTATACTATATATTTGTGTGTGTATCTGTATCCGCACCTCCAACCAGCAGGTGGCGTGTTGTTTTGAGATAAGTGATAGAAATGCACTTAAGGAGGTCGATGTTATCAGGTTCAGGTGTCGCTGGTTTGTGTATGTGAGAGCATGCTGTTTTTGACTGTGCTCATGTTGTGCCGTGCCTCAGCCTTTTGTTTAGGGCCAGTCTTCAAAAGTGAGCATTTTTATACTTCCATCCAATGTTTCTATGTCTCTTATTAAAGGGGACTACGTTGTATAGAACTTTTTCTCAGACCCACATATCGAATTTTTAGGGCCAATTTTGTGTTTTTTACTTTACTTTGGAACAGTTTAGTTTATGTTATGTGAGAACAGATGGACTTGACTTAAACAGAGATTGATGAGCTGTATAAAATAAATCTGAATCTCTTTGAATCTTTGTTCATCCTCAACTTGAGCAAATGATTGGAAGCATGTGTCATTACTTTATAAAAGCAGCCCTTCTGTTTTTTAAGAAAAGCTAATAGTCACTCCAGTGAGTTCAGGTGGATT
>JAOVVB010214358.1:0-10664 GCA_028570985.1 Heterobranchus longifilis
GTTACAAAGGATAATTTTCACTCTTAAGGCTCATTTATGCTCAACGTTAGATACGAGAATGTATTTAATACGTGATTTAACAGATATAGAAATGTTTTTTATATTGATGTATTTAATGAGCTCAGACCATCGCCGTCTACAGCGCTGCCTCTTGGTGGATGTATTGCTCAACATCTACTGCCAGCGTAAAGGACGCATGAATGTATGTGGACTGTGATGGTGACATCGTTTGAAATGATCGAATCAATTTTCGTATGTAAAGGGAGCATAAATGAGCCTTTACTCTGAATATAACCGGGACAGACTTAGTACCTCTCCGAACTGAAGTTCGAAGCCGTGACTATGACGTCGTCCTTGTTCTGTACCAGGACAGGGATCTTCCTACAGCCGGGGGACTTCAGTAACCTCTGGAGCAGCTTCAATGTCTCTGTTATGAGCAAAGCAAGACCGCAATAATTATTAATGTCTGCTTTTGCTAGCAAGTGCAGTCACGCTGCAAATAAAATGACAAATTACAGGTGCAACTTTGAGACATTTCACGAAAAAATAACAGCATATAATTGCTACACTGTGTTTTGAAAATGTAAGAGAGAAATCTAGTCAGAGCTATAAAAAGGACTGACCTTGCAGGATGTTGGCTGGACACATGTCTATCTTGGTTACCACTACAAACACAGGCACGTTCAGGGCTAAGGCCAGGCCCAGGTGCTCTTTGGTCATCCCGACGATACCTGCATTACTGCCCACCTGGTGAGGCAGAGGGAGAGAAAAATCGAGATTTTAATAAAAGAAACACAGGGGGAAAAGTATTTGTTGTACATTGTGGACATTGTAGGCAGGACTCATTTGGGTAAGTTATAGAACTGATAATGGTTTAATCCAAAGTTTAAATGTTTCACTGCATGTGTACAGACATACATATGAATAGATATAGATTAAAAACAATACATGCAGGCTGACATTTTCATATTTTGTTTTCTCACCATGAGCATGCAGAAGTCGGGCAGGTGTCCGGTCATCCCAAACACGGTGGTCTTGAGGTATTTCTCATGGCCAGCCAGGTCTATGAAGGTAATGACCTTGGAGGACTTCTCACAGATTTTGGTCCAGTCCAGGCTTCCTCCGTGACTATCTGGTTTGTTCACCACCTAGGGGCAGACAGACGGTTATCCACACCGTTCATACCGTCTCCACCTCCATGTGCTGCTTCACAACGAGGTCATATCTGTGTCCAGAGCTACGTGTTGAATGTTACTCGCACACTCACACAGTAAGCAAGTTGTCGTTTCCCATCTCTCTCCTGGTTATTGACCATTTCTGAGGGAGCCGGCCAAGTACTATAAAAGGTTGTTGGTTAAATAACCAGCACCCAGTACTGGTGAAAGAAAACCTGAGCAGGAGTACCTAAGCTCCAACTTATAATGCATTTATGATAACATTCACTTCTGTTTTTTCTGGATGTCATCCTCTGCATTCCCATTACCTCTGCTCCTTCACCTCTTAAAGTCGAGCTGAAACGGAAATTCGAGAGTATCTAGTTTCTGCATCGTGACATATTTGGATATGGACTTAACGGAGCAGTACCACCGGGCAGTGTAGTATGAGACCAGTAGAAACATGACCATATGGAATGGCGATGTATGATTTACATGATTTAATAGATGTAGAAATGTTTTTTATATCGATGTATTTAATGGGCTCACAGACCACCACCGCAGTCTCCAGCGCTGCCTCTGCTTTCTTGAGAGGAGCGTTATTATGACCATCTCCATCGTCCTGTCTGTTGTTGTCAGAAACTTTTTTGACTCTCTTTTTCCCTCTGGTGGATGTATTGCTTAACAACTACTGCCAACATAAAGGATGCATGGAAGGAAGTGGACAGTGATATTGTTTGAAATGAATGTATGTGCGGCTAACAGTTGCAGATTGATTGACAGGTGGATGTTGTGATATTATTAGTTGAAATCGGTAAGTAGTAGCTCACATAAGCACACAACATTTTTTGTTTTTACGGGAAGAAAGAAATAATGGATTTTGATCGTTTTTTGATATAAAAATACAATGAAATGCAATTTTTGTAAATGTTTTGGCATATATTGTTAAATAGGTGCACAACCGTGACCAGAGATGTGATCTAAAAGGGTTTAAAATGCATTTTTCATTCCAGCGTGACTTCTCGAATTACTGTCAATATTTCATTCAGAATTTCAATGCATTTGAAAACCTCATTGTTGGGCACAGATAATAATCAATAACATCTCTTCTTTCAGAAACCTCTCTACCCCTCACCTGTCCCTCCTGGTCAAACCCCAGGATATCGTTGCCCACGCTGCTGGTCCTGCCACTCTCCATCTCGTGTTTGTGTCTGAAGAGCTTTTGGCGGGCAAAGCCCCTGCCATTGTCCAGCTCTCCGTGCGTCAACACTCCCAGCAGAGTACTCTTACCCGCGTCCACGTTACCCACGACTGCAACCCTGAGAGACAGAGGAGTATCAGAATATCACTAAAACTGTACAAGGAAGGCATAACTTTCTGACATGTCGCACTAAAGAAAATGTAACCAATGTAGAGAAAAAGAAAGGAACTATCATCATAGTCGTAGGTACTGTGTGTGGGACCCTTTTTTTTAATTCTGATCTCCGATCACTCACCTGACCTCCAGGAAGTCCAGCTCGCCCACACGCCGGCGGATCAGATAGTCGCGTACCAAACCGGCAGCTTCATTGCGCTCCCGGAGCGTAATAAGGTCGGCATCCACTTGCTCACACATAGAGCGCACCGTGGCTGCCGAGGCCTCCATATCCTTCTCATCCAGACCCCAGTCACCACCGTCTACGGCAGAGAGGAGGAAGAAGGAGAGGAACAAGAGGTAAGTACACAATTTAACAATTTGTCCAGCGTTGTCCAGGTAGCAGCGGCATTTGTGTTTTTCTCACCTGAGCCCATCCCAACCACATAGATGGTCTCTCCGCATCCCTCTTCCATCCTGTCCCGTAGCTGGCGAAGTAACGAGTCATACTGCTCTCCATTTGGGCTAACAAGTGCCAGCTATTGGGTTTGTGCATGAAAGAAACAGAGAGAAAATTGGCTGTTGTTGGAGTTATGACCCTGGCTGAATGGTTGTTCTACAACAGATGTATAACCAAAACCAATGAGTAGTTGCAATCAGTCACAGTCATAAACTGTTGAAAAGTTGGTGGCGATTGCCCCAGGTGTGGTTGCTTTCATGAGAGACAGTGACTGCGTCACTCTGGATATTTCTCCCTCAGTTCACACAACCTTCATATGCAAAATGTAAGCCTGCTGTCAACACAGCTGTCTCTCTTCCCATGAAACACCTCAAGGTTGCATGTGAACGCAGTACTATTGACTGACTAATGATTAAATTGGTAACACAAGTAAAATACAGCCAACAGCATTGCTCCTCACACCACTTAATTCAGTACTGTGTGAAGGTATTTTATGCTGTTTTACCATGTGTTACAAATTAATTAAACAAAATATGTAAAGTGGGAAAAGTGGTTTAAGTTTTGTTATCCACTCATGTCATTATGGCTATAATTAAGAAAACAATGTTGGTGTCCCCTGGAAAACCTGGTGTTTATTACAGTATTACAGTATTTTCTAAAACATATACATTTGAAAGTAAATTGATGGAGTTACTTAAGCTTATCATGGTTCACTATCATTGGGCCAAAAGTGTGATGTCACATGAATCATATCTACGAAAGTAATCAAAGTATACAACACAGCTTATCAGAGGCGGACACAAACCGATGAAATTGACAGGAGCCAAAGGTGAACAAGGGACTGCCTCCCTGATGCAACCCTGTGTAGTCTGTTTACAGGAAGTGTAATACCATTGTAAGGCCGCATTCAGACCGGTTTCTGGCGCTCTTTTGGAGAAACGCAACCCGACGTCACGATGTTGAGGTGGTGTGAGAGTACCGTACAGTAAACAGTAAACATTTATCGCTGCCACAAGAAAGTTTAAAAAAAAAAACTATGAAGGTAAAAAACGATACACAAGATCTTAACTGTCCCTCGTCTCTTTTTTTTTCTCTCTCTCTTTCTCCGTCTCTGCTGTGTCTGAATGCAGCCTAAAGGCCTTTACACACTGGTAGCGCACGTCAATATATTGTTTCGAACTGTTGTTTTTCTGCTCTGGGTCTTGTCCCTAGGAAAATTAAAAAAAGATTGCCTCCTGGCAGTGGCTCTTCTGCCTGCGCAAATTGCGAACCTTTTATTGAATAACTGTCGCAAATTCACATCGCTGCCGGTATGAATAGTTTTGATATGTAATATTCACTGGTGATTATTCTGCATTTTCATGTCCTTTGTTCGTCACGTCCCTGTTGTATAAAGGGCATAAGGTGTAATTTGACCCTTGGTATATCTCTTAAATGGAGGGGAAAACATTTGCTGGCGGGAGGAGGTCAAACACCTTAAACAACACATGGATCTGTCAGAGTGATCAATGTTTATTGTGTCCTGTGTACCAGCAATCACATGCTGGCTGCTCTGCTCTATTTAAAAAAAAAAAAATTATGATATTCGCTCATTCAGTTATAGTAGCCCTGTTGTGTTTTTATCAACCATGTGGTCGAGGTAGGTGTACAGCTGCTATTCCAGATTGAATTGGGGGCAGCTATGTGCCAGGTGAGATGCCTTTTAAATGGTGTGCAGACTAGGCGCATGCCCCAGACAGTCTGGGGATGCCAGGCTAGATGACGCCCCTTGGAAATTGAAAATCAACTGAGAGGTTCCAGACTCATTTGCATTTGCGAATTATTCTGTTGATGCCAGGCTACAAGTTTGCATCAATGTAAAACAAATTTGACAAGTCTGAAGCTGAAGGCATTCTTGCTGATAGTGGTCCAGCAGGTTAACCTACCTGTCCATTATCTTGTTGCTTTGCATTTCATCAGCCTGTGTTTGTATTGTGCTCAACACTCACCCTGTCGAGTCAATGTTGTGGTGGTTTGTTTGACAACAGTCTTTCATGTTGCTCTGTCTTGCAGTACAGTAGTAGCACCACAAGATGTATGGTAAGCTAGAGACATGTTGTGGTAGCATATGGTGCAGTGTGCTACTGATAACTTGATAAGCAACTAACATAATAGCCGTTAGGTTAGGATACAGCATCAGCTCGGGCTAGCTTTAGCTACAACTGGCTATTTTATTTAACGTCAGCAAACGCAATACCCTTAGTCCAGAAAGTCAGTCGTATATAATTTTTGGTACTAATTGTACTCATTAGTACTCAGTATGGAGCAGCATATGCTGTTTGGTAATTACATAGCTATAGTACATGCAAGAAACACACCATTTGTTTCATTCATTCATTACCAGGAGCAGCTAACGTTAGCTTGGCAGGGCCTAGCTTTTACCTTGTTGGTAAAGTCAACCCCACGGTCCTCGGGCTCGCCATTGAACATGTCCCCGTCCTCGAAGCACTCGTCCCCGGTATCGTCCGAGCATCCTCCCCGGTCTGGAGCAAATATACTCGCGGGGACTAAAGCGTCAGCCAGCGGTATGGAGCCTGGGCTTATACCTGGCTCGTGCGTCGCTGCTATTGATGCCATTTCTATGCCAGCTTTGCAATAGTAAATTTCAAGATGGTCCAATTGTTTTGATGACTGCTGGCAACCAAACACGCATACACGCAGCTACAGGCTAACGTCCGTTAGCTACGCTACAGATAAGGTAAGTTCAGCTGTATCGCCTCACTTTAGCTAACAGTACAATAACGTGCTGCTTATTTATATGCCGTCAGGTTGCATTCAAGCCATTTAAAAATAAAAATCGCCACCACAGTCTTATCAATATTAATAGGGGAGGTGTGGGTGAGCGTGTGTACATGCCTTTTTTACTTCCTATTCACCAATGGTATTAAGGTCTATGTGTGAATATGTTAGCAGTGGACCAATACCAGAGAGGGGGTTGTTCATATGATTACAGTACAGGGTGGATCACTCTCACAGCGGCAGGGCTGCTAATGTTTGTGTAATGGTGTAATCACAGTGTAATAGGCTAGTAAGCCCACTAGCCTACTTATGTAATGACACAAAAATGCCACTATGATGTTTTGGGGTAATTTATTCTGCACGCAATACAAGTTTGCTAAATAGGCTATATTTTTTTCCTGTTTTTGAACCAAATCTGTATCTGTGAAATAATCACTCTCTTGGCCAAGTTTCATAGGAAATATACGTTACAATAGTTTGACATAAATTGATTACTAAAACAATATGCTTTTCATCCAAAGCAGTGACAAGTAGCCTAAATAATATATATATTCACACCAGCAAGAGCAATAAGAAAGAAAAACAGCATCAGGCTGCAGACCTATTTTGATTTAATAAAAATTAGAATGTGTTTTACAATGATGTAAACTTGCACCAGCAATCATGTTTGTGTCGAAGGGTCAAATTACACATTACAATGCTATTGCAACAAGCATATTTCACAGGGTTGCATCAGGGAGGCAGTCCTTTGTTTTGTTCACCTTTGACTGTCAAATTGATGTCTACCTCTGATGTGTAGTATACTGTGATTACTTCTGTAGATATTGTTCATGTAACATCACACTGTGCACCTTTTGGCACAATGATACAGAGCAATGATGTGCTTCAGTCACACCATCAATTTATTTTTCAAATGTAGGCTAGCTCTATATGTTTTAGCATATAGCCTAGCTCTACTGTAATATTAATAACACCATCATAACCAGGTTTTCCAGACACCTCAGTACTGTTTATCTTATAGGAAAAAGAAAAGAAAAAAAAGTCACAGCATGCCATCCACATGTAAAGTAAATAGTTATTTTAATTGTAGCCATAATCTAATGACATGCTTAATAAAACATGAACCAATTTTCCACAATAGGAAGCTAAATTTGTCCCATTTAAAGGTCATACTGGGCAATACTTTGGGAATTATTATAAACTAATGTTTTTTGTTTTGTTTTGTTTTGTTTTGTTTTGTTTTGTTTTGTTTTGTTTTGTTTTTTAAATCAAAGTCAGTGACAAAGAAACAATTTCCAAATTGTTTACTTTTCACTTCAGACAATGTCATTTCATCAACCTAAATCATCAACATTGCTCTACAGATTTAACTATTCTGGGGAAAATAATGCATATTCACAGACTGGGTTAAGATGATAGGTTGTACAAGCATAACCAAATTAACACTGTTTATATTGTAAGTGATTAATGATTAACTTGTTGATTTTTTTCTTTTGACTGTTTACAATACTAATTACGTAAGAGGGTGATGTCTGAAAATCCCACTCTCATGAGCACAACAACAACAACTTAAGACTTCTTGCTTACCATAATCATCTAAACTAAAGGATGTGAGTTGTTGCCCACTTTATTTCATATGGGGGATCTCCTTGACAGACAGCACCACTGCATAAGTCCTCTATGGGTTCAAATGAATGAAAGCTGATGAAAGCCACTGTAATAACAGCTGTCTCTTGTTTACATAAAGGACTGGACTTGTGAGTAGTGAGAACATCTGACATATCTCAAACATGCAGCTCGACCCATCAAGCAATTTTTCACTGCGACCACTGGAGGGCAGTGAACATGCATGTTTCCAAATACACTCAGGTCAAGTGTCAACTCCACTAAGCCCCTTTTCCATACACACACATGCTCTACTCAGTTTGGCTCAGCGCATCAGCTCAGTATGGCAGGGATTTGCATTTCCATGACAACAGGGCTACCTGCTTAAAGGTGTGTCTTCAGTGGTGTGGCTATATGGTAGCTCTGTGTATTTTGGTTGTTTTTGTATTTTTAAACATTTTAAAAAGTATTCCCTATGACATACATATGTGGGATATTACTACAGACATTCCTGTTCTTTTTACAGGTCATGTCTAGAAGGTAACCCTAGATTTGCAGAAAACGGGCAAAAACTCTCGCAAGACTCATTTCCCAACCACCTAACCCTAACCATGCCATTCAAGGTTAATGCCTAACTAGTCTGGCTTGCTGTGTAAGCAGTTTCGGTATAAAGCCTTACTTCCACCAGCAGGAGACCCCGACTGGAGGGAGTCCCGCCTCCCCTTCGTGTGGTTCTCAAAGTCCCTCCGCTGCAGCCGGGGCGTAGCGCCGCCCATGATGATTGTGATTGGTTTAAAGAAATACCATTCAAGGGTAATGCCTAACCATACCAATCTAACCGTAACTATCTGAGATTAATGCCTAACCTTAAGCGTCTCGCAAGATAATCTAGGGCAAATCTAGGGTTACCTGGACGTCTGTTGTGATTTAGAAGCCGGCGAGGCCGAATGATAAAGAGCGTCTAAGACGGTAGAAAACACATTTAATTTCCTTTAAATTTGTCACAATAATAGTCCCTCGTTATTTTGTCATTCAAAAGCTTTTATTATGAAGCTCGGTTTGGTTTGGCTCGGCGTGGCCAAAAGTGCCAAAGGAAAAACCCACTATGGTGTCAAAGCAGACACAATACTAAACTAATAATTAATCAAAACTCTCAAAATGTGTGTGTGTGTGTGTGTGTGTGTGTGTGTGTGTGTGTGTGTGTGTGTGTGTGTGTGTGTGTGTGTGTGTGTGTGTTCTTCCTCTATATCAAAGTGTGATTAGATCTGCTGACTGTCTTAAGACTGGGTCTCGGGGCGAGAGGAAACTATCAAATCTTTGTGCCATGTTAAACTGCTGATGCAAAACCCACATCTGCTGATGATATTGCTTCCCAGATACATTGTGCACCTAAAGAGATCAACCATTAAATTATTATCCAGTAGATATTTGTTGAGGCGGAGGTCAATATAGGGCACTTAAAATTCCTCGGATCACTTATAAAATGCCAGTTGTTGGAGATGGGAACAAACCACACACTGTTTGTCAGCAAACAGCTGAACTATAGTTCCACAGATGTGCACTTGCAAGCTGGAGTGTAATTGTGAGTGTGTGCTCGTCTGTCAGTGAACATAATGTAAAAGCAGATGTGTTGTTAGTAATCAGCAGACACACAGGTCATCAGTGTGTTAACCAGCAGGCATGATTATAAACACTTTATTCCCCTCAGAGCCCTCTCACACACACAGATGTGTCTTCAGTGAACAACCAAAGGCAACTGCGACCACATCCATTATATAATCTGTGTGCGTGTGCGAGAGGTAGAGAGAGCGAGATATACTTTTTACAACAAACACCAAACCCTATAGTGGAGACCAAACCTTATCCACAAGAACCATATCTTGTGGCTTGACCATACTCTAGTTATGAAAAAAAAATCATTTCCCAAGTAGAGCTGTTTACCAACATTTTATAGACCAGACAACTAATCGATGAATCGAGAAAATAATCAACAGATTAATCGACATTGAAAATAATCATTGCAGTCCTAACGTACAATACACATGCAGATCATCTTTCTCTATAAAACTATAACCCATGTAACTCTTTAAAAAATCTAAAAGTGTTTGCCTCTTAGCTAAAGTCAAACTTCGACAGTAAACATTTTTTTTAAAGTGAATGTTTCAGTTATTCATTTTCAAAAAAGCAGCCACGTACACAAATCTTGATATGTGTCCATTAAAAATATAAAGGCTATTATTAGCACAGAATGATGCAAGATAGTTTAATAAACACATCCCAACAATTTACTCAGGTCACTATGATCTCAACACCCAAATGGGAAAATACTGTAGCAAAAGAACATCCTTGACAGTTGCGCCTCGTGATTTTAATCTAAATTGCATTATGTTGTATTACGCTGCAGTGTAAGTGGCTCATGCCGCAGCTGTTGTATGTCAGCAGATGAAAGTCTTGCCCGTTGCTGGCTGAGACTCAGATCATTTTTAGGATTTGACTCAGTTTCAACATTTCACTTTGGCCTGTTTCCTTCCTAACTGAAGTTGACTTACTCAACAGGAAGACTGATCTCAAATGCTGCCATTTGATCCTACTGTAAGCTATATACAGTGCACATTAAGGCTATTGGCTGTGCCAAATATTTAGTTCGTCTCCCTGGCAACAAAAACATGTCTATTTTTACTTGGTACTCTGGCCAGTGTCCCCTCTCGCAGCCAGACCCCACACCACCAGGTTACAATGTTACAGCCTGTTGTCAACAAATCACTAATTATCCTCACTTCACTATGGTCTGCAATCACTTGTTAAGCACTAAAGTAGTTATTTACGGTCTATAACAACACTGTGATGTGATTGGATGATGTTCTCTGGTGGCCTGATTGTATTCGCTGTTTGAAATGTCACTCACGTTGCAGGAACCTCCCACACTGTATATATCCTGTGAGGGTGCAGCGGCAAGGCCCTGCACCACTTCTCCCTCTCACTTCTTCTCTGCTGGACGTGACTGCCTACATCTGCAAACATGTTCGAAGTAAGTATCATTTTTTTTTATCAATAGTATTGTGCTCCTGTATTTAGTTTACTGTCTGTATTTTGTGACTGAAATGGACGAGCAGTGTTAGGTCATATTTTAAAAGTGGCACTGACAGCTGGTTGAGTGTCAGCTTACTCTACACTCTTACTCTCAGCTTGCCATTTTTGTACAGAGAGGTGATTTTGGGAAAATTTACAATGAATGCTGTTACACAATAAATGTTTTGAAGATGCATACTGCAGTGTCACTTTTAATGCTGCAATGTAAATGACTTTTTCCTTA